>WTSP01013262.1:0-22608 GCA_025331215.1 Actenoides lindsayi | reverse complement strand
AATTGCAGTAGTGCCTGAACCTCCTGGCCGGGCTCGCCGACCCGCCGTCAGTCTCGCGTAGCGCCCACAGAGTGCCGCTCGGCACCGGCCGGGGCCCCGGGGCTGGGGAAGAAGAGGGGACTTGAGCGTGGGCGAGACAGGGATATAGGAGGACAGCGTCTGGCAGAGGGAGAGAAATGGAGCGGTGGGAGTGCGGGGGCATCGGGCTGCCCCTGTGGCTCGCATTCCCGCAGGTCGGGAGCCTGTGGGAAGCAGCAGCGGCTGCTCTGCACCCTCTTTTCCCCGTGGTCCTTTTCCGCGGCCTCCTTGACCCCTTCAGCCATCCCTTTCTCTTTCCCTTCCTTGCCTCCTCTCAGATTTTTCCTCTCCCTCTTTTCTTTCTGTCCTCCCTCCCATCCTTCCTCCCTCCCTTACAGGTCCCCCGGCTCATCTTCCCCTCCTTGCGGCTCCCTCCAGCCCCATTATCCTCCCTCCAGCTGTCTCCTGCTTTCTCCACTTCCATACTGGCTCCCTCCTGCCAACTCATTGGCTTCCCACAGCAGGAAATTAAGGGGACAAGTCGGGAAATGAGGGGATTGGGGAAGGTGGGGGGGAGCAATATAATGATTATTGACTATTTCGTTTACCAAAACTAAAAAGTGATACCCTCTAACTCAGAAAAAATGCTATGGCTCCAGTTCTGCGTAAAAAATGGCAGCTCAGCTGGCCTGGCTATATATGAAGGGTTCTTGAAAGCCACCTCTGTATCAGTGCAGGGTTAAGAATAAATTACATAATGTTTTACAAAAGTAAAAGTTCTTCTCAGGTTTCAGTAGTGTCAGGCTGGTGAATTGTGACTGTTTTGCCCCATAAGTCAGGGTGTTGTTATTCCTGGGGATGAGGTTGTATGCCTGTGCATGCTTCTTCCCTATCTGTGTTCTTCTATTGGTCACCTAGAGCTGATCTTGTTTTATGGATAGTCATTGTATTTCTGCAGTTTATCATCTTTTTATTTAAATTAGGTAAAACAAGTGACAGAAACAATGTTTGTGCATGCCTATGTATCCCTTGAGTGAATCTCACTATTATCATAGTGATAATCTATATGTATTGATGCTATAGATACATACATTCTGTATTGATATTGCTTTTTGTGTCTGCATCTTTATCCTTTCTGCATTCAGCTATCCCAATCCAGATGTTTGGGCATGCATAACATTAGCATTTGTGTTTAATATCCCTGAAATGCACAGCAACATATGAGCAGTGCAGGATTGAGGAGCGTAAATATGCATAAAATTGGAATCTCCTTTGGTTGTTTTACTTTGTTAGTTATGCATGTTTGGCATGTACAAGAAATAGAAATGTATTTGACAGACCTCAGAGTTATTTGTGTTTGACTACAGAAATTTATATTCTGTATTTGAAATCATTCTAGCTCCCATGTATTTTTTTGTTGTTGTTAAAATCTTTCATGTTATTTTAAATTCAGTGCTTGTAGTAATCCTTGGCAGGTACAGTAGCTCAGTGGAATACAATTTTTAACCCAAATGACGTTTTGGAACAATGACAACTGAAAAGAGTTTTCTTTTTTTCTTTCCTTCTTTCTTCTTTAGATTCTTTATCTTTGTTCAGGAGCCTAAGGTTGCTTGCTGATCACAAGAAGATGTTTCTGTGGCTCTTTCTGGTTCTGTCATCTCCAGTTTCTTCTACAACTGCAGATGCTGATATATCTGTGGAAATTTGCAATGTTTGCTCCTGTGTGTCAGTTGAGAATGTACTCTATGTCAACTGTGAGAAGGTTGCAGTCTACAGACCAAATCAGCTTAAACCACCATGGTCTAATTTTTACCACCTCAACTTTCAAAACAATCTGCTAATTATTTTATATCCAAATTCCTTTCTTAATTTTACACATGCAGTGTCCTTGCAACTGGGTAATAATAAGTTACAGAACATTGAGGGAGGGGCCTTTATGGGTCTTAGTGCATTAAAACAGTTGCACTTGAACAACAATGAATTAAAGATTCTGCGAGCTGACACTTTCCTTGGCATAGAGAACTTGGAGTATCTCCAAGCTGACTACAATTTAATCAAGTTTATTGAACGGGGAGCCTTCAATAAGCTTCACAAGCTGAAAGTCCTGATCCTTAATGACAATCTGATTTCATTCCTTCCCGATAATATTTTTCGATTTGCTTCTCTAACCCATCTGGATATACGAGGAAATCGAATACAGAAGCTTCCATACATTGGAGTTCTGGAACACATTGGACGAATTGTCGAATTGCAGCTGGAAGACAACCCCTGGAATTGTACTTGTGATTTGTTGCCTTTGAAAGCGTGGCTGGAGAACATGCCCTATAACATCTACATTGGAGAAGCTATCTGTGAAACACCCAGTGACTTGTATGGAAGGCTGCTGAAAGAAACCAACAAGCAAGAGCTGTGCTCCATGGGGACGGGGAGTGATTTTGATGTGCGTATTCTGCCTCCCTCACAGCTGGAGCCTGGTTACAGCACACCAAATGGCCACACCACTCAAATATCAGTGCACAGATTAGTCACAAAGCCACCAAAGACTACAAATCCTTCGAAGATCTCGGGGATAGTAGCAGGCAAAGCACTCTCTAACCGCAATCTCAGTCAAATCATATCTTACCAGACCAGGGTGCCTCCTTTAACTCCTTGCCCGGTCCCTTGTGTGTGCAAAACGCATCCTTCAGATTTGGGATTAAGTGTAAATTGCCAAGAAAGAAATATAGAGTCAATGGCTGAGCTCGTACCAAAACCTTTAAATGCCAAGAAATTGCATGTAAATGGCAATTATATTAAGGATGTGGACACTACTGATTTCATTGAGTTTGAGGGGCTGGATTTGCTACATTTAGGCAGCAATCGGATTTCGGTGATCAAAGGAGAAGTTTTCCGCAACCTTACAAATTTGCGGAGATTGTATCTCAATGGCAATCAGATAGAGCGTCTGAGCCCAGAAATGTTTGCTGGCCTCCACAACTTGCAATATCTGTATTTGGAATACAATGTTATCAAAGAAATCCTAGCAGGCACCTTTGACTTAATGCCAAATTTGCAGCTGCTCTACCTGAACAACAATCTTCTACGAAGCTTGCCAGCATACATTTTTGCTGGTGCACCACTTGCTAGACTGAATCTGAGGAACAATCATTTTATGTATTTACCTGTAAGTGGTGTTCTTGATCAGCTAAAATCTCTTACACAAATTGATTTGGAAGGTAATCCATGGGACTGCACTTGTGATTTAGTTGCTTTAAAACTATGGCTTGAAAAGCTAAATGAAGGTATTGTGGTGAAGGAATTGAAGTGTGAAACACCTGTACAGTTTGCTAACATTGAACTTAAGTCTCTGAAAAATGAGATCCTCTGTCCTAAACTTTTAAACAAGCCATCTGCTCTGTTCACTACTCCTATGCCCGCTGTTACTTTTACAACACCACTGGGACCAGTTCGAAGTCCTCCCGGTGGCCCGGTTCCATTGTCCATCCTAATCTTAAGCATACTAGTTGTGCTCATTTTAACAGTGTTTGTTGCTTTTTGTCTTCTTGTTTTTGTGCTGCGGCGCAACAAAAAACCAACTGTAAAGCATGAAGGGATTGGAAATCAAGAATGCAGTTCTATGCAACTGCAACTAAGAAAGCACGATCACAAGTCAAACAAAAAAGATGGACTAGGTGCAGAGGCCTTCATTCCTCAAACCATAGAGCAGATGAGCAAAAGTCATACCTGTGGCTTAAAAGAGTCTGAAACGGGCTTTACGTTTGCTGACCCACCAGGGCAAAAAGTCATTCTGAGAAATATTAATGACAAGGAGAAAGACTTACTGCATGTGGATACCAGAAAAAGACTTAGCACAATTGATGAACTGGATGAGTTATTCCCTGGGAGGGATTCCAATGTATTTATTCAAAATTTTCTTGAAAGTAAAAAAGAATACAACAGCATAGGGGTCAGTGGCTTTGAAATACGTTATCCAGAGAAACTACAAGACAAAAAATCCAAGAAATCTCTAATAGGTGGTAATCATAGTAAAATTGTAGTAGAACAAAGAAAAAGTGAATATTTTGAACTAAAAGCTAAACTTCAAGGTTCACCTGATTACCTACAAGTCCTTGAAGAACAAACAGCTTTGAATAAAATATAAGTCATACAGTCTTATTGCCTACAGAGGACATTTATTTAATGATGAAAGTGCCTTTTGTTGACTTTTAACTTCCAAATACTATATTATATTGATAGGCATAGAGGCAGGTGTATCCAAGGGTGTTTGATTAACTGTAGCTGCCTATGATTTGTCAAGTAGAGGACAATTTCCTTAATAGATTTTACTACATAAAGTTCATGCCCTGTGGAATCCTGTAGGGATACTGCAAACTCTATTGCCAAAGGGATGCTTTATACATGTTACACTGAATTTAACCTCAAGAGGCATATAAGTTTTGTACCTTAAATGCAAAACCATCGTCTCCTTGTGATTTGTTAGAACAAACACAAGAAACCTGGTACTGGTGTTTGTACCTCAGCTGGGTCCTTCATCCTGCACGTGGATTTAAGTTGGTGGAACTGGAGTAATCCTTTGATTTGTGGTGTTGTAATGGCACTGTTTAAAAATTATCTGGAAAGTATCAAGCATGCAAAGAGAGAACATTCAATAGTATGTGTAAATTGGTTACATTTATGGCCTGCATCTTGAAACCACTGGAATTATAATGTTAAATTGTGCAAATACTTGTTTAAAATATACCATGCATTACATACCTATGAAATAAATTTGACCACTGGAAGCATACATGTCTATACTTAAAAAAAAAAAAAAGAAAAAAAAAAAAAAAAGAAAATAGTTTGACCTGACTTCTGCAGTATTTGTGACATCTGAAGAAAATATTTGATGTTTATGCAGAATCTGTTATAAGACTCATCTCTGATTAGAACTAGAGCTCCTTCTCAGTTACATGAAACACTTGCAACCCCAACAGGTTGTCCAAAATTGTCAAAGTGCTTACTGTGTGAGCGTAGCAGAAATTATTTTTGTAATATAATTCATATTTATGAAATACTTTGTATACTAAATAGGAAAAATATGTACTCCTTAATATGTATTTAATATGCCTGACTTGTTTTCCTGATCACAATGCATTAATCATTCAGTATAAATAAAACCAGAACAATATACCAAACAGAAACTGGGGGTGTAATGTATAGAATTATCCAGAATTAAGTGATCAGATATAATAATAAAACTATTCTGTACTATTCTTGTGAAATTAGCATATTATCTTATTTCAGATTTGTTACCAATGATGCATTTTAAAATAGATTCATTAGTTTTTTTGTATTGTGTCTCAGACAGTTATTTGCCGTCAGTTGTCTTGCTTTTCAGGGTTCTACAGCTTAATATAAATAGTTTTCACTGCAGGTATTTACCAGGTATTCATGGTAAAGGTAGTATTTTAATTGTATATGCATAAGTTCTCTGTTCTTATTATTTATCAGTCAGAAAAAAATGATGAGAATAGTGAACAATATGGCAAATCATGTCTATTTAAAACCACAGTGTAAAATGAATATGGTCTCAGTTCAGAGTATTGTATAGTTCATACCTAGAGAGTAAAAACTTGATGAAAGTGAATCTGAAGAGACAGAAAAAAAAATAGTCAGGAGAGTGGAAAATCCCCACTATATCTCACTGATAGATGATACCTTGAGATGAGAATGGAAATATATTGGTCAGTATCATACAGCAAATCTATATGATGAGATTAAAAAAAGTTATTTAACTTGAAAAGGAATTTTTAAATTTATTTTGCCTTGTATAAGACCCTTCATATCCTTTGCTTCCAGAACCCTTTCCCCTCACCTTTTATAATCAATACATAAATCAATTAAGATTAGTGGGATATAAACATGACTTTTCATGAATTTGAAACTAGCTCGTGCTGCAATATTTGCTAATAATAATACTGTGGAGAAGGCTGTCAACTATTTCCATTATAAATCTCTAATTTCAGGGCTTTATGACACTGCTGTGAAATTTTTATTCTGGAATGATATTTGGCAAACAACTTGCAGTATATTTTTAACAAAGTTTACCAAAAAGTTACTGCTTCTTTAAGAGAAAGCAAACATAAACACTTTTCTAGTTTGTTCTATTGTAATTTAGGAAAAGCATTGTTTTATTGTTTTTCTTTGTACTATGAAGTATCTACGTTACTTCAGGTAACAAAATTATAAAAGATAAGTTAATGGCTGAGTTGCTTTCAAAAAGCTGCTGCTGTCCATGGACAATAATGGACTTCATTCAGGATGTCATAGGGATTTTCAGGACACGGATGCTATGTACATATGCATTTCTAGCATAAAACCTTGGTTGACCAGTGATGCAATACATGGCCAAGGTCTGAATAAGAAAGTTTGAATTTGTTGTGTCAAGAGTTTGTGGATTAAGGGGTGTTAAAAATGCGCTGACATGATAGACTGTAATGGTTCCATCAGTAGGCTAAGACTAGTGTGTCACTGTGCCTGCTCTCCACAATGCTGCATGGTTTTGAGGATGTGTCCAGGTTCCCTGGGATTTGCCAAAGCATAAGGCTTCTGACACACTTCAGTGCATTGTCAGAGACTGTCATGGCCCATGCCTTTCTTGAGAAGCATGTGTTAAAAATAGCAAATAAACTAATACTTAGAAGTGATGTTAAAACTGATGTGCTTATCACTTGTGTTGCCCTGAGTTAAGAGAATAATGATGAATGATCATATTCTTGTCATGTAAAAAATTAAGGACTTTTGTGTTGTGCGTTGGGGTTTTTTTGTTTGTTTATTTGTTTTATTGATTTTGTGGTTTGTTTTGTTTGGGGTTTTTTGTGGTGAGGTCATCTCTTCACTGATCAAAAGAGGAAGAACTGAACCATTATGCTATACCATTATGCTGTACCATTACACTGGGTCAGATTATCCAGTTTATTGAGGTCCCAATCCAGTAAGGCATTTCAGCTCAACCTAAATCATGTTCAGGGATACTATTCATGAACTAATAGCTAAACACCTGCCCAAGAATAGGTCTTAGATAGAGTTTTGTCTTTGACTACAAAAAAAGCCGGGTCAGAAGTGTTGTATATAATACATGGAGCCCAGTGAATTTTTGGGGGATTGTGCAGTTGAGTTTAGGTTCACCAGCATCAATAAAGGTTGCACATTCTGGATCTTACTGTAGAAATTGTTCCTAAGTGTTTTACATATATGGTGCAATATGTAGGCATAATAGTGTGAGTGAAAAATGCAGAAGTTGGCAAAACACTATATTTCTGTGAAATTGTTACTTTGAATGGCAACCTTAACGTCCATTTATTTCCTCCACGTTTTGAAATAGTGTATGTGTCTGCACAGCATTTTTAGTGTAATGTCCATTCAAATCTATAGTCAGTCTGTCTGGAAAAGTGACTCTTCAGGTGTGGCTTAAAAGATCTGTCTGATTATTATATTGGTTTGAGTGGCCATGCTTGTAAAATGGCTGTTAAGACTCATAAACTAAATCAGTAAAGGTGTTAACATAATCTGTTGTCTTCATTGTATTATATAGACATTTCCATTTTTAAATAAAATTAATAAAATGTAATTGTTTCAGTGAAAAAAAAACAACTTTGTTCAGTTTTATCAGAAAGCAATTACCATGGTGCGAGAACACAAGACCATTAGATGATTTACAGTTTACATTGTTCAAGATTGAGAATAGTGCAGAAATCTAGAATAAAAATCTTTTTTTTAAATGATTTTTTTTTTCAAAAGCCATAATGATGATAAAAATATTCACAAGGCCATGCCTTTTATAAATGTTAACAAATGTTTCAGAATCAACAAAACACATCCAGAACTTGATGGTGGTATAATAATATGATACCTTTTGCATGATTTGTACATTGATATTGTATGACATGAACATAGTAAGATTTTTGGTTGTTTTGGGGGGTTTTTTTGGTTGCATCCAAAGAGTTAGGAAGGAATAACAAGAATGTATTTATAATCACTCTATTTTGAAATAAAGTAAAGAAAACAAAACTTAATGGTTTTACCCTGCTTCAATCATTACTATTCTAGGTTAGTTTATAATTAAGATAGTTACTTACAACATCCAGTCCAACGTAAAACATGGAAGACTATTGCTTATGAATTTTCTATACCTTCAGCAACATGAAAATATTAGCCATCATTGACTTAAAAATTTGTATGAAATATTAAGAAAATTGTTTTGTACTATTATATTTGTGAAACTAGACTTTAAGTGCCTGTAGTATACTCCTCTGGATCATTTGTATATGGACAAAAGAAAATCTATCCAAACAGTATTTTATAATCACCTAAACAATTTGGTTTGGGTTTTTTTTAATGAAAGTTTTTTCCATCTGTTGTTGTCTAGCAAAATCCTCCTTGCCTCTGTTATACAAATAGTCCCTCCAAGGTCAGTGAAATTTCTTTACATTAATAACCCAAGCAGAATTTAGTTTTCAGTTGGAGGATTCTGAGGTCTTCAACACAGAAGTGCTTAGAGGAGCATTTGCATAGTGCTAGGGGCGTTTGTTTTGCTCCCTTCTCACTAATCGTTTTGAACAAGACAATATTTCAGAGGAAAAAAAAGTTAGTTTATCCTTAGCAAAGAGAAAAACACCATTTCAACTGGTTGGGTTAGTTTTATAAATTAAAGTTAAATTTATAAATTTAAGTTTATAAATTGAAGATCCCTTTAGGTAATTTAACTTCCAAATTCAGATATTGTAGTAAAAATGTTTTACAAAGCCTAATAAAAATCTTTCTGTGAGGGGAGAAGAGCAGGAACAGAGTTACATCTAGATAAAACATTCCTTATTGTGCAGGATTTAACATGCTTGATAGTGATATGGGCCAGAAAAACAGGACAGGATGTGGGGTTTTTTTTCACTGTCAGTTGCAGGGTAACATTAAGAGCAAACCCACATCATCAATTGGAAAAGGCCTATGTATATATTCCACAGAATTTATTTCTAAAGAAAAACTGGAGTATTCGTGTTTTGAAAATAATGTGTGCATTGATTTCCTGAATGTAGAGGAAGGTAGCCGGTTTCTCTTAATATTTTTCCATTATTAGTCTTTATTTCTAATTGCAGTTCATTCATCCTTTTGTATTTGGATTGATGCTGTATTGAAAAATAAAAATAGGAATGTTAATGGTCAGGGATGAACTCATCTCAGAAATTTACCCATGTAAATCCAGACTAACTCAATGGACTGGTGGAATCAAATCAGCCTTACTCTAATGAACACAAAAGCAGAAATTTACTGTATTAGATGAGGAGCTGATCTGTCACTGAAATAAAGAATAAGCCAATTTTTACTTGAAATAAGATATAATCCTCCTTTATGCTCTGATGGTTCGTGTGATAAAGCTGTTACTATTTTCAAATAACCATATGACAGAATATAGAGTATGTGCAGTCCTGTGTCCTTTGATGTCCGTGGAACTCTACAATGATTCAAGAGCTGTGGGCATCCTGTAGATCTACTATGGATACAAATCTATTTAAATTTCCTGATTTAATACCTAGACATGGGTTATACATAACATACAATAAAAATTATATCTTAATAGATTTTATTTTCTTCCTATAATGGAACAAAGTTACCCAGCTCTTCCTTCTCATTAAGCAGGAACTTTATTGCAAGTATCTTTATTTTGCTGTTTATTTTATTCATGTTCATTACTAATAGTTGAGATTATTTTTGTAGTCATTTCTGGAAATTTTTGTAGTCATTTAACACTAAATAATTTCTTAAAAGCAAAAATAACACTCATAAAAAAGAGAGCTAGCTGGTGCTAAATCTGAATTTTTTGTGTACATGAAGGCTTAAAATACTGTATATCAACTCTAATCGGTACAGAAGTATTACATCATTGTCCCTTTGGTCATTGTTTAACCAGAAAATAAAAGGTGATCTGTGTATGGTTTAGTAGTCATTTTGCATATGTACAATAATAAAGAAGGCTTCCTCAGTTTCCCTCATCCACAAGCATTTAATTTCTTGATCCAATTTCATCTAATTTCCTAGAAATGTGTGCATTATGGCTTTTCAGGGCAATTCTTCCCCTTTGTGCTCTCACCTCACCTGTAGTGTGCCTAGTCCCTTACAGCTGAATGTTTGTCTAGGTATTAGTTGATACCAGTTTCCAAAAAGGCAAAGAGGAGGATTAGTCAATTTGAAAAAAAGGAAAAAAAAAAAAGCAATTTGTAGGAGACTGTCATGGATGGTTTCTGTCATACGAAGTTCCACGATCTTAAACAGGAGTAGGAAGTGGTTTAAGCTTCTGTTAGGAAGAATCGTGCTGTCTTTTGAAGCTGTACAGTCATGTCTTTTCATGACTGTAAGGTGGACAGTATGAAGTAAATGTAAAGTAAATTTGATTCAGTCAATTGAATCCTGACAGTCACTGCCAAATCTTCACCCACTTACCCAAGATAGAGACTTTGGTGTCACTATTCACTGAAGTGTCTTGGAAAAATTATTTAGGTTAAACCAGATGTGATACATATTTCATAATGAGGCTTTTAACTGAGATGTGTGTACATTGGGTGCTGTTTGTATATGGAGGTGAATCCATACCTAATGTTTGTCAAATAATTTCTTTGGTAGGGTGCCTGTGAGATACATTAGTGCTCACATCCAAATATGAGGCAGTGCACAGTAAGTACATCTCAATGAGCAGTCACAAAGGGCAGAGTGTTTTGACAGATTTTGAGCTCTTCACTGCAAGAAACTACAGGAAACAGTGTACCATACAGCAGATTTTCTTGCTCCTTGGCACGATTTCATAGATTCAGTGAGCCCTGCTCAGCAGGGTATTCTTCTTGTCTACACACCACAAATAAGACTGCAGGTCTCAAATCTGGTCTATGTGCATTCTGTGTTTGCTTATACCCAAAAATAGTTTTGTAGAGAAGGATTGGAGAAGAGCTTGCTTTTTTTTTGTTTGGTTTTTTTTTGGGGTGTTTTTTTTTTAAGGTTTTTTTTAGGGTGGTTTTTTTTTTTTCTGGAAAGCAAAATGGGCTGAATTGGAATTTTTTCAGGATTGAGAAAGAAAAATAAAGATATTTTAAAGAATGGTCATATCATTGGGTAATATCTGTGTTTAGAAAGTATTTTACTAAGAGAGAGGAAAAGAAAGCATTTGGGTTTATATTTTTACCACACAGGTTTTCAACTTCTTCCGTTCTTGGGTTAATATACCCTGGGAGCTAAGGGACTCAGATGTGCCGCTCAGGAAATGGTGTATCTGCAAAGATAAGTCCTAAATGTCTTGCTGCCTTTTGCGTGGTAGAAATTAAATGCAAGGTTTTGAATGTTCCTTCTCTGCTAGAGGGAACATTTAATAGAAGTTAGATCAGTTAGTATTCCTTAGGACCAGTCTAAGCTCCTATTGGCATGGCTGTAATTTGATGAAGTTAGCAACAAGAGTACAAATGGCATAGAAGAGGTGATATTTTTGGATGGGGTTAACACTTTGAAATAATGAGGGTTCTTACAGTATCTTTTGTAAATATTGCCACGGGGTTGCGCTGTTTTATCCCCATGAAGATCTTTACTTTATGGATCAGTTCAATAAACTGGTAGTTTTACAAATGTGATCAGGAGATTGTGTCCAAATGTCGAGTAAAAAAAAATTGCTTTTGATTCTCATGTTTTTTCTAAGATGTAAATAAAGAATAACAACATCATGAACAACCCATATTTAAGATTTCTTTTTATTCAATGAAGATTACTTTTGCCTTAATTGAGTGAAATATTCAGAAAGTGCTTTGAGAAAATTGGGATACTGCCAACTAATAAGGTCCCTATTCTGTAATCTTTTCTCAAGAATATAAGCTATGGAAGTGCTAAGAGGTTTTATGTTTTAAGTAGCTTCCCCTAGAATTTGAAGTTCCTCTTTAACTTTTGGAACGATGCCATGAACGTGATTTTATGATTTTGTTGCAATAGTCATATACACAGTAACTAGCAGAAGTAATGGTCAACAAGTGTGACTCATTGTCTGTGTAGTTTTGTCGAGTAATTTATACCACTTCAACATACGACAACAAAGACAGTAAGGATTACAAATTGCAAGTTAGTAAGGATTCCCTTACATTTGTAATGTGCTTTCAAAATGAAAGCAGTATGCAAATGATGAGTATTATCAGCATACAATCCATTTCAAAAGGGGAATACCATTGTACTGTACATAGTACTCTATTCAGATTGAGAAATATCACTGAAATTGAACAAGCTGGGTTTTCCTTTCTGCAGTTTTCTCCTTCAACCATTAAATAGATCTGTTTTCTCTCACAGAGCAGTACAGCTCTGAGCCATATGCAAGAAAATATATAAGGCTAAAAAAGACAAGCAAATATGTTCCCTACAAAGAGAACATCTGCGTTATAATAATAAAATCACTCATATTTTTCAAAATCATTGGGACCTCTGGCAGTTTTTGCTTATGCTGGCAAATTGCGGGACTGAGGTGTAGCATTGGAGTCTGTTCCTATTTCCTTTCTGCACAAAAATATTCCCTTTGACATTACACATGCATGAGGTCAGTTTGCCTAGTGTCACTCACTGCCGTATTCAGTTGAAGCACGTATTCATACCTGCTTATGGAGGAATTTGCCGTGAGCCTCACAAAACAGATGTCCCGAGCAGCAACAGAAGCATGGCAATGAACTTTGCTAAAGTGTCTTCTCCTATATCCTGGTGAGCACACCTCTGCGGTGAGGCCCAACACTGCCATAGCTTGGGCCAAGGATCAAGGCTATAGCAGGGCTCAGTAACATCTTTTTTACATTGCAAGGAAACAACAGGAGCAGAACAGCACAGCAGCTCTCTAACCAGCAATGTAAGACTCTGGCTGTCTGCTACTGCAATGTATGAGCTGGTCTGTTTTGCAGTAGGAAAAGAAATCCTCCCTTCTGGGTCCAATCTAAACTCTAAAGTTTGGGACCAGGTTGGAAGAGCTTGTTTGACCAAATGTGTTGTTCTCTACAGTCCAGCTAGACCAGATCCTCTGTCAAATTTGTGTAGGTGTATGGTTTTCCTGTCTGTAAATAGTGCACAGTCAAACTTACATTAACAACTTTTAATGATTCTGTAGTGTACTGTCCATAATGCATGTTCACATGCAAAATTGTCATGTCCATGTGGTATTGCTATGTGTCACTGTCAGTAGATGGGGATGACCATTTCTTACCTCAAAGCCTATTATGGTGGCTGGATTCATATTGTTTTACCTGTTAATTACATATGCTTTGATATAATAATTATTTGTTTTCTGAATCACAACACTTTCTCATTAAGTCTTTCATTTTTTCCCCCCCCTTCATTCTTCTGTTTAATAGAAATCCTTTAGTCCATTTCCAATTGGTAAAGAAAAATGAAAAATCTTCTACAGGAAAACTCCACTTTATGTAATGCACTGAAGATGGCACTGTAGTAACAACTTCACACTGTGAATGTTAAAATATGCTTGTGTTTGTTGCTGGGAATTTGTGATTTTATTTATTTATTTACCTCAGCTAACATAAAGCCAAAGGTCAGTTTAATGCAGCACCACCTGACACTGCTACTGTAATTAAGCCTGGAGAAGTGTTTCTGTCACTTGGACTTATCTGCAAGGAGATTCCAATTCAACCCAAACTACAAGGAATAGTTTATAGTTGATCTTAGCAGAAGGTTGTGGGGTTGTTGGTTTTTTTTTTAAAAACCAACAAAACAAAACAAGGAATGTAACAAAATAATTTCTCTTAAGGATACCACTTCTCCATGTCTGCAACCTTTACAGGCCATATTAAGGCACATTAACACTGCAGCAGGTCTTTAAACACCTAACAGACCCCAGGGCAGGGCTTTATTGTATTGGTTGCCCTATGCATGCCTTACAAAATTCAGTGTCCTGTATATTTGGGAGGCTTTTATTCATGTGAAACAGGAGCTTCAAGTCAAAAAAATACCAAACAAAAACCCACAAAGAATGCCAATGATAGGTAAAATTCACAATTAGGTTAATGACAATTTTTTAATAAGAATAAAGAAAAATAAGTTTAAACTGACAGTTATATAGGTCTGAAATGATGCTTTTATCCATTTCTTAACGCACTCTTTTTTAAGTCCTTCACTCATACCAGGTGGGAGTTTTGGTTTGTTTTGAAGTACGTGAGTAATTGGGCCCCTGTGCAGCAATTACTTCTCACAGCTACTTCCAATCCTACATACCTAAGTTATTTTGGAGGGGATTAAAAATGGAAAGCTTACATTCTTTTTAGGATTTGCTTTGCTCTTGAGAATTCAGGGAAACTATTTCTGTGAACTGCTACCATAGGGATTTTTTTCAGGTGGTGAGAAAAAAAACCCGTACGATTTAAAACTCCACCGATTTCCATGAGAGACAGCAGCTGCCCCAAAGGGTCTAATACTTTCTGTCAGCAAGCTAGTTTTGGGGGAGGCTGACTTTTTGAAAACTCCCAGGATATATGTACTTATATGCCAGGAAGCAGAAAGAGAAGTGCTTAGGCTGTTTGAGAGGGACTCCACTTTTCTCTCTGTCAGGGGTGATGCAAAACCAGCCGGGTATTGCATGGCTTTAGAAAAATGTCTGTAAAAGGCCCAGGGGTCTTTTCCAGGTAAAGGGCCTGATCTCACAGCCACTGAATATCCCCTTTCTGTGGGCTGTTCGATCTGGCCTGTGTGCTTATTCCTTCTCCCAGCAGGGATTTTTTTCAGAAGCAGCAGCCTTAGCCCCGGTGTGGCGGGTGGGAGGGAAAACAGCGCTTCGCTTCGCTTGGCACTGGCTGCGCTGATCGATTAATGAGCAGTGTTAACCTCCTCAGGCTGTCTTCGCTCTTGTTCCTCAGTGGGAAGTATGACAGACACACAGGGCATGGGGATAGGTGTTACATGAGAGGCTTGTAGTGGAGACACAAAGAAATATACACAGAGATGCTTGTTTGGGAAACTGGATCCGACTGCATTGCACATCAGCGCCAGAGAGTGCAAACCAGTGTGGGGATCATTCTCAGACTCTGGCCAAAAGCTGAGCTGCTAAACCCCAGCTCTGCAGGATCATTGTAGGTGCAGGGCTCGGGAGCTGCTGGGACTCAGCAGCAAGTACTTTTGGAGCTTGGGGTATTTCCCCCTCACAGATCAGGCATTTCAGAAGTCCTTTGTGTGCAGCTCTTCAAAGATACGGGAATTAAATATGTTTAGTGCCCTGATCTTGGAATAAATCTGATAGTAGCTCTTTAATTACCCCAGCAGGGTGCTCCTGTCTGCACACAGCACTTCCCAGCTGCATGAGCTCTTCATCCTCCTCAGCCTGCTCAAAACATCATACTAAAGCTCTGCAGCTCCCTCTGTAGAGGAGAATGCTGATTTTATTCTGATGGGAATGAAGTCAAGAGTTAATGGTTTCTCTTTGTGCCACCACAACCTCCAACTACAGAAAAACTGAATGTGGGTGGTGGAGATACAGACTCATGGTAAGGTAAGGGGATATCTGAGAGATGCTGAAAGAGAAAAAGAAATGCCATAGGTTTGGAGGTCTAAAGGTGGAAGTTTTGCTTGGAGGTTACTTTGGGGCTGTGGGATTGCTTAGAAGCCGGTGAAGCACGTAGCAAGCAAATTAAGGAGTTGGGTGGGAACAGGCTGAGCTGCTACACAGATAAGCATTCTAACTTATATACTCATGTAAACATTTAGAGATCTTTGTGATGCATTGGCCATTAATATTTTATTTATCACTTATTAAATATTTAATTTTGTATAGTTCTTTAATGGAAAGGTGATGGATTGTGTTGTCTATAAGAACCTGCATATAAAGATCTGGCAGATCTGTCTGTCTTTTGAAAAATAATTATATTTATATCCAGTTTGAAGGAGGTAAAATGCATTACGAAGAGCTTAGTCATGTGCAATTGTGTTGTGTCAGTTTAGAAAAAGGCAGGAATAAACACCAGCAGGCAGTATTTGTATTGCAAAGGGGGAGTTGTTATGAACCTGCAGTGAAACTGCCACCTGGATCTTCACTACCCCCATCATCACACAGAAGCTGAGCTATTTCCTTCTATCTCCCATGGCTGACAGAGCAGTGATTATGTGAGGAGTTTAGTACAGGCTCTAGTGCAAGGAAGACATAGAAGCTGTGCAGCATCCTTGTGCTCCCCCCCTGAGGGGAAATAGTGTTAAGTATCTGCACCCTTGGGAATTAAGGCCTTCACCTCTGTGCCTCCTTGGAAGTTGTGCTACTCTAATATCTAGAGGGTGAACTAGACTAAGACACAAGCCAGTGGAGCAGAAACACTGTCAAAAAGCAGCATGTGTAATCTTTGCCTCCTATTTTTTTAATGAAAACGGTGTGTGAAATCTCCATGCCACAGTCTCTTTCCTGTTCTGTGGTCACACATGGCAATCATCTTCACCCTCTATGTCCCATACCACATGCACATATCCTGGAGTGTCTCGAAAGCAGTCTCTCAGTTCTCAAGCTGCTGACTGTGCAACAGACCATGAACATACTCTTCCTGGAGTTTTTGCTCTTAATCCAGTAAAGCACTTTCTTAGGTCCTTAATGGTAAGCTTAAGGTTAAGCATTTGTTTAAGCACTTTGCTAAACTGTGTTTTGCTGAATATCTGCCAAATGAAAACAGATGGGCTAATTTGCTCTGGTGTTCATCCATGAGCCTTCAGGAGAGCTCTAAGAGCAGCAATCTTGATGAAAGGTGTACTCCAAAGCAAGCGAGGGGCAGAGCTAAGCAATTCCAGGCCACAAGATGGCTCTGAGTTCCCTTGGAAGCTGTAGATTTGGGGATCGTGCCTGTCCTCTTTATCCCTCCTCTTCCAGGGAAGAGCAGTACCCTTTCTGCAAGGAGTGTCACCCTGTCTAGTCATCCCTAGTGTCATCTCGAGTACCTACAAGGAACAGAGCCACGGAGCAGCAGTCTTCCTCCATTTGTTACCAAGAAACAGCTGTAGCTGGGTTAAACACGGTGAGCAGGGCTCTTCTTTCTGCTGTCTTTGCCGTAGGATGTTTGCTCCTCTTCTGATGGCCTTTCTGATGAGCCAGAGGGTACACAAACTGTTGATGGATTCTTAAAACTGTTTCCTTTTACTAAAGAGCAGACAGTATAATTATACTGCCATACTGTGGGTTTGAAGGGTTTTGGAGACAGATATTAATATATTACAATTTGGTATAAAATGTTGACCACTGTCAGTCACTCAAGAAACAATGTGGTAAGTTTAAGGCTTTGCAATATGTCACATAATTAAAAAAAAATTATTAAATAATAACTTATAAAACAATGAAACAAATTATTAGCTTAGAAACACAGATTTGTGGAGGTGTGCTTTTAAAGTAAATGTTGTTCACAAACCCAAAAATGTTGCTGAAGCTGACATTCATGTTCAAATGCCCTGACTATAGTATAAGGTCTCAGAAAGGCATATGATTAAATGTAAAATGATCCTAAGGAAAAACAGCAAGTGAGCATGGCATTACAAACTTTAACATATTCCAGGAGTAGGCTGAATCAATACTGCCAAGTATTTATTGTTCCAATATTTTATTTAAGGGGGCTTTTGTGTGTGTGGTTTGGTTTCTGTAATAGATGATACTTCTGCTATCCACAAGGAGTCTAGCTTGCTACCAAAATCTGCCTGTTTATAATAGTTTTAATGTCAAATGTAAAAGTACATGGAAGAAAGGAAGGGTGGAATTTGGACTTTAAAATGCCTTTCTCATGAATTATTTATACTATTTATTCTGCAAGATCAAATACTGTTTTCAAAAAAATTATGACAGGGAATGCACAAGAGATTTGAGGGGTTGGATATGAGCAACAAATCTTTGCTAGGAAAGGAAAAACAATAAAAACCTCTCCAAACCTCAAACAGAAAGTTTGCCTAAGAAATATCAAAGATCGGTGTTGTGAGACTGTAAAATGCAGTTCCAAATCTATCATTTTATTTTTATAGCATGGTGCTGTCAAGTTCTGCTCTGATCTAAGACTAAACAGCAATTTGCAAAATGGGGTGGCAGAACACAGATCATCTTCATTTTTAGGACACCATAGCCTGAAATGAGCTACTGCATGTGTTAGCATCTGTAAAAACAGTGAATTTCAGCCTCCTTCACAGCACTTTATTCTCTTTAGGTACTTAACTCTGATATGCAAATAGTGAAGTCCCTTGATTTAATACGGTGGGCAGCAAAGGGTATGTATGGAATGCCAATCTTGCCCTCTTTCAGTTTTTGTAACCACCTAGAGGACAGTAGTGGACATCTCTCTAAATGTCAGTGGATGTGTATTGGAGAAGGAAATGGGTGCAACAGGTAAAAAAAAAATAAAATTCACTTTTTATCGTGTTTGTGGAGTTTAGGCAATGTCGAATTTGACTTCTCAGGACAGCCTGACCTGAAATGTGGAGTAGAAGGCTACTCATAGATATATGATAGATACATAGAAGATGTCCAGAAAAGAGCTTGTTGCTCTGAATTCATACAGACATTTCAATGGAAGGGAAGTAGAGCAACATCTGTGTTGCCTGAGCAGAATCAGGAACTGTCCTGTTTCTGTTTATGTGCTTTGCCAATGCAAATGCTGGCATTAGCACTAACTTTCAAGCAAATCCTGCACTATTTGCTGGAAATGGTGTGAGGAAACTGCCATTCTGCAGAGGGCACAAGTGAGGGGCGGGAACAGAGAAAGCATTTATTTTGGGGCCATGTAGACCAAACCTTGCCAAATAAAAAATCATGAAGGCAAACATGCTTGGTCCTTGCTGACATCAGTAATATACCTGCTTGTATCTTGCAGGATAATCAGCCTTTGGGCAACTCTAACCCCCCAGGAAGCCACTGGTCCAAGAATATTATCAGCCTTCACTGTGGGGCTGGAGAAGGTTGGCTTGGCCCTCACTAGCAGGCAACATGGAGACCTTCTCATAGAACCTCCTGCATCTGCTGGAGTCAGCAGAGATCTACTGACCTGAGTAGCCCACGGATGACTTTTGCCAATGCAGCTAGGCTTCATGGTGTCACTGGTGTTCATGGAAGTGCAATTAGCTGAAGAACAAGTATATTTATTTTTTTTTTTCCCAGGGGATACCATGGAAAGATGATGTGAACTTAGAAAATGCCTCATACTAAGTAAAGCCTGTTCCTCTCCCCTTTTCTTACTTACTCTGAATATAAACAGAGACTAACTGAGGTTATAGCAGCTGCCTAATTTATTCAGATATTCAGATTTGTAATTTAATGACATCTCCTTGTGAACTATGGCAGACGCTGCTTCAGTCTGGTATTTGCTGCTGCAGCAACTCTCACTGGCATAAAAACTAGCAAACAAGCAGGATGTAATTCAAGACCTCTTTACATCTATGTAACCACGGATACCTAAATGATGCATAAGACCAGTGTTTACAAAGTTTAGTACATTGTTTCCAGAAATGAGAAGCACAGATTGTGAGTTGTCCCTGGAAAATAAGCACAAAAGATGAAAAGCAAAAGTAAAGTTCTACTTTTATGAAATAGTGTTCTGTAGTATGTTCTACTTTCAACTGTTGTGCCTATAGTAGATGTTGATGGCTGTGAATTTGTGGCTTTCAAGGCTATAGTAGACTTTGATAGCTGAATTTCATATTTAATGTCATGTGACAGGGGGAACAAGTTGTGGGCATAGAAGCTCGTCTTCAGAGAGGCTATCTCACCGGGCAATGAGTTTATTGGTTAAAAAAAAAATTATCTCTGTAATACGAGCACTAGATGCTCCAGTTTCCTTTATCATAAGTGCAAATCATAAATTCTCCCACAAAAATTATATTGAAAGCAAAAATAAATGCCTGCATAGCATGTCCTTTATCTTTTGGTTGTATTGTATTTTACCTCCTATGCCGGTTGTATTTTAACACAATTCCCTACCTGAGGCAGTTTGCTAAGGATATCTTTCATTTAGCACTAGTTTGTTCAGATTTTTTTTTTTCTTCTCAGGCAAAATGACTGGTTCTAGGATCAACAATTGCCATCTGTTTCTTCCTGTACTACTTCAGAGTACAACATACTGTTGCCTCAGTTTCTACTTCCCAGGTTAATGTTATCTTCATTCACTCACTCATTCATTCATTTAAACCATTTTGTTTCAAGCTAGGTTAGAAAGGGTGCCCAGCTAAGACTATAACATTCCTCAGCAATAAGTAAAGATGCAGAAAAAACCCCAACCTATACCTTTCAGGAAAAAGTTACACAAAGCAGCAGATCTTTTAAGTGTCCTGATGTTTTCCAGAAAGTCATCAGTATCATCATGACCTGTTGTGGTTTTTTTGTAGAGCTGGAAAAACATAGTTTGGGGGCATGTAAGGGATAAAAAATATGTATCTCAGGAAAAAATTATCTACAAACTACACTAAACATTGAAGTGTTTTGCTTTGCCATAAGTTTTAAATAATTTTTGTTTATTGCTAAACCACTGGAAAGTACCTCATTTTTCATTGCTGAAAACCAAGTAATCTGTTTCATGTTGATATGTATACAAAAGCCTCTAGGGAAAATTTTTATGAAATTTAAGATTTTCCACATTTTTCCAGAGTTTGAAGAAAAAATAGACAACAAAAGGCAGTCCTGAAAAATTGTAATAACAATTCAGTATTTTACTGATTTCAGTAAGTACAGATGACAGTTTCCTCATCTTACCTAGCAAAATCCTCTAGGTAAGGTCAGCAGAGGCATATATGGTGGACACTCTGAGGACTTGAGGGCTATTCTTGTGTTTATGGCATGTTCCGTATTTGCTTGTTCATGTTCACAACTTTACATCATATGCTTTCCTCTGTATTTAATTTGATATGGAAAAGCATATGAGCTGCAGCCACAAAAGTCAACTGCTTCAAGACATTTGATCAAAGCTAGAACTGTAGTAGCTGGAGGCCATTACTTGCAGTAGGTGCAGGAGATTGTTCTTTTTCCTGTTCCAGTCCTTGGCATACTATTTTACAATTTGCTTAATGTACATGTAAATAGGCTGTGGTCTGAGAAGGAGGCAAAAGATGAGGGATTGTTGGACAGTTGCTCTTGATTTTAAGGCATGACATTATCTTAAAAAAATTTAATATTTTAAATTAAAGCACCGGGAGACAAATTCCCCCTTCCTCCAGAACCCAGCCACAGACTTGAATCAAAACTTTTGATGGAGAAGAAAGCTTTCCCTTATCTCTATTGGCCTTTTAGAAAATCCCTGTGTTTGGTTAAATACCATATGATCAGCAGTTCTCTTTGACTTGGAATTATACCAGGGTCTAAGGTAATTTGTGAGCTCCCTGCCAGCTGATTGCACTGAGTAGGAGGTGAGCACTCACACATGTACATTAACCTGCAAACCCATGCACACAGGTGAAACCTGTTTTCACAAAATCTACCCTGCCATACAAACGTGACAGATGTAAAGATTTGTGAAGAAAGCATTTACTTCACAGCTGATTTTTGTTAATCTCTGCCATATAAACAGTGCAGTATTATATAGTGCATGGCTACTGCTTGCTTAAGAGCAAAGTGAACTCTGCAAAATCAACAGAGCTATGAACTTGATGGGAAAATTGTCCATGTAGAAAAGCCAGCATTTGATCCTTGCTACTGCAGCTGGCCTGTTCACTAGTAATACTCACTTATTCACTAGCTAAGCAAGTAACCATCCCGCTGATGTACCTTTCTTACATTAGTTTCATTTCTGTTAGCTTTGCTACCATGACCAGGATGTCAACTGAGCTTCCAAATAGCATTTTGGTGTTTGATTTTTACTGATTATTTCAGTTTTACTGTTACACCCAATGGCTTGAAGCCATGATGGCACTATTTAGGGGCTTTATGCTGTACACAGCAGTGTGAGGAATCTGCAGTAAAAATACGTTCCTCTGCAGTACTTACTTTTAGCAGGCAAGTGATTCAGGTTTAGGAACATCACTTTAAATGTGCTATTTTCTTTATTTTTTTTCAAACCAATGTCACAGTAGAACTGCAATATGCCTAATTATGGCATGCTACTATGAATATTATAATAATGATTGTTTATATTATAGTTTCTTTGTCCTGGATCTGAGTTATTTTGTAAGAAGTTTACACTTTATTAATCTAAAGCAACAACACCAACAAATACTCCTCTAAGTTTCAAGCCAACCTCAGTATGAAAGGATACTGAAGTCTTATAACTCAGAAGTCAAATTAAACCACTTGCAAAGATATTAATTATTCAAGTCTCAAGATTTTAAGTAAATCTTGCTTTTTAAAACATAATTTTGAATGCTTGAGATTAACAAAATAGAATTTTTTTATAATCATGTAAGCTCTGAAACTGATACTTTTCTATACAACTCCTACATTTAACTGTTGTCACGGTTTAGGGTCAGGGCGACCCCTTAGACCTATAACAGACACTTTCTGTTAACCCCCTTCCCTCCCCAAAGGGGGAAGAGAAAGAGAATGAGGGAGAGAGACTTAGTGATTAGAAAAGGAAACTAGAACAGCTTTAATGAAAATGAAATTAATAATTATAAAAATGG
>WTSP01013261.1:0-14142 GCA_025331215.1 Actenoides lindsayi | reverse complement strand
AGGCTGCTACCTTCAGAAAGTGCAGTTAGTTAGAAGAACTGAGCTGAAAAGTAAAATCACTGAACAGAATTAGTTCTATTCTCACTCAAATCAGGACAATGACAAACAGAGCCTTCTTAGAGAACACTGACTTTCTGAATTGCTAGTCCTCAAGCCTGGGAAGATAAAGCAGACCAACAGCTTTTCAGGCTCTGCACTGGAAGTTTTATACCAGTTTGAAGTTCTGACTCTGGATTTTCAAGACAGAAGCTCATTCAGATGTGCAAATGCACACAATTGCATAATCTGTGCAGCTGCTGGTCAAGAACACCTATAAAGTGCTAAACCTTTATCACTTTCCCCTGCTATGCGTTTGCACTGCAGTAGCGCACAGTAGTTCCTCATTGTGCATTGGCTCTTCTCATACTGTAACTAGGCAACAGCCTATCTAAACCCATCTGGTCCTTGTCCCAGATAGCTAGCAATCTAAGGGACTGATGTGACAACAGCAGAATATAATTAACGGAGTGTGAGAGACCAACAGATTGGTCTGCGTGACAGCGGCCATCACAGTGCAGCATCTGCCTAAGTAGCAAAACTGCTCTGTGCAGGCACAGTGCAGAGGATCACCTGCAGGGTGATTTAGAGGGGGAAACAAGGTTGGCTGTGTTAGTATGAAGCTCCTTGCATTTTGCAGTACTTGCAGATTCCTGCTATGAACAGGTTGGCTGTATACAGATAATCAAAATTCTGCACAAAGTAGACACACTTATTTTGCTTTGTGTACATAAAAGAAAAAAGTAGTTACTGGAAACGAGTGGCTGGGGAAGCAAGAGGCTCAATTCTCTAAGAACAGAATCTAGATGTATTTTAGATATGCACTTCACAAGCTTCTGTTAATATTTCTGCCCACAGTATTATTCTACATTATGAAAAATATCTGCGGTACTAAATTCAAACCTAGATTGGCTCAAGATTATGCTCCAACGCCAAGGGATACCAATTTAACTCAATTAAATTAAATCTGTTAATGTTAAATTTGATGGCACAAGTTTTTAAGAAAATCTGAGACATGGATTTTTAAGAAAAAGTGACGATTATTTCCCATGGAGTCAGTACTACAAAACCAACAGTTCAGATACCTTAAGTCAGTTTTCTACTTGGACCATCCAGGACAGTTAAGGTGGTAAGGATACAGGTGCACCTGCTGTTCCTTGGTTGATCTCTGTACATACACATAGTAAGTGCACATGGAAATCTCATACTCTGCACTCATAAAGCACAACATCACTTTTTTTTTTTAAGCAAGAATTGCCACTTCTGCTCATACTCTCTGATAATGGGATATTACTACTTTACATGGTTCCTTTTGCATGATGCTGTTTAAAAGCACTTGCATAACCACAGAAGACTGTCCCTAGCTAAACCAGTCCAAAATTAACACATTTTGCTTCACAGCTGTAGCTAACAATAATTAGGAGGTTTGTACTGATAGAACTTGATGTTTTAGGAGGCATTGAGTCATACCTACTTACACCAGCTCTAAAAGACTTGAGAAAACAGAGGCAAAGCAGTGTTTCTCACAGAATGACTAACTGAAGAAATTGCTCAAAACATCATTGGATAATGTTTTGAGGACGTTAAAGAGAAAAGTAATTAGTGTGCTGGAAGATATATATATGCAAACTAGGCTTTTATGTGGGGAGCAAGCTGTCATAAGACGTTTGTATTAAACTCGGGAGGCTAAGGGGTGATCATCAAAGAACAGAAACACTGAATTATGGAGAAGGGAGGGAAGGCCTTGCGGTTAAGATAACATGCATCACAGCAGGACAGTCAGGAATGAATTACTGGAAACAGGAAGAATGTAGGGCAGTATGTCAGATATAGGAATGATATTTTTCCAGTGAAATGGTGCCAGCATTTAATCTTTTCTAGCTTGATCTTCCTCACTCAATTAGATATTTTAAATTTGTAAACTATAATTGAAAAATTGCTCTTGACAGTAATTGGCAATTTGATTAGGGATAAAAGATGATGGTTTAGGGGCATTCATTGCTTTAGGACATTCACATTTACTGTCTTATAAGAAAATATAAAGCATGTTTCATAAGAATGAAAAACTGTCTTGATGGCCTAACCCCAAAAACTGGGCCTGGAATTAGATATCTTGGTTTTCATTCTGGTTCCCACTCATTACCAAAGCTTGAATTTCACAAATTTCACTTTTCTTCACCCAAATATAATTTTTACTAATTTCTTGACTAGAATGTGGATCAATGGTGTTGTAAGGAAAAATATCCTAGTTCTCCTGCTCCTGAAAAAAAAAAAAAAAAATTAACATATCACATGCTGCCCCCTCCCCAAAACAAACAAACAAACAGACAAAAACAAAACCCAGCCCAGCATTTAAAACCAAGAAAAACCTTTATTTTGTATTAAATTTAAATATATTCAACAGCCAGTAAGTGTTTGTGGGCCAACTGCTATGACTTTAGTGATAAAAAATAGGTAATTAATAAACTATTCTTCATATGTTAAGCTCCCCCTTCAACAGTCTATTTCCGTGCATGCCCAGCATAAAAGCTTTCTGTGATATCAGTGCATCTTTCCACTTCAGCACCTGGAGAAGGCCACCTTTCTATTGCTTGTGTGTTCTCACTCAGCATCTATCCCCATAGTGTCTGAGCTCCTGCTATGGCTTAAAACAGCATGGCTAACATCTGCCATATGTTGTTTGTACTTTCATCCTTCCCTCAGGGAGGAAACATGCCTTGTTTTCAAGAGGATTTGCTTTTGTTGTTGAGGGGTTTTTTTTGTAGCACATGTGGAAAATTAACTTACCAGAGCTTTGTCCCAAAAAAAGGGAAATTCATTCAGACTGAACCTGACAAACTCTGCCAAGTCAGCAGTGTTCTCTTTGTGTGTGGCACAGCACACCTAAAAAGCTTCCTGAGCACAACTGCAGTATTACCTTGCTGGTGGGAGGTGGTCCTATCACCACCTACAAGAATGTCAGAGATCAAACCCCAATACCCTGACTTTCACGTGCAAATCCAGATACACACAATTACCTCAAAGTTATAAGTACTCGGCACAGGGCACAAAACAGTGACATGTTCAATTTCTGATCAGCATTAAGGTTAAGATCTATGTATAGTATTTATGGAAGCATAATTTTGTGGTGTATGCAAATTCTTTCTGTCATTAATGACTCATCTTACTTACATAGGAAACACACTTAATCACACCTGTCATGTAACAAGATGAACATCTAGCAAAGAGGGAGCGTGTCATGTCCTGAGCCTTCTCCTATAAGGTTTTGTGTGTTTTGGTTGTTTTGCAAAACAAAACAAAACAAAACAAAACAAAACAAAACAAAACAAAACAAAACAAAACAAAACAAAACTCCAGACCATGTAGTTCACATTTTTTCTGACCCTGTGATTATTTTGTTTAGTTTTCTCTGAAATTGCTTTAGCTAACTAAGCTTAAACAGTTCCTTACTGCCACAATATTTTCATCAGTAAAGCACATGAAATGCTGCTACAGTTGTGACAGTTAATACACTGATGATGTGTTACACTGGGTATCTTTTCATACCTGAAAAATCCCTATGGCAGACATGAGCAAAACAGTTCTTTTTAGCATCTTAGTTTTGTCTCTACAGTAACTTCTTTTGTCTCTTGACTTTAAAGTTAAATGTCCTTATTAAAAGGAATACTCTTACTGATAGGAAATGCACTTTCTTAGCACCCTGCAAAGAGTAAATACCTTAAAGAAAGAGAAAGGTATGTGTGAAAGAATAGATAAGGAATAGATAGGGTACTAGGAATAAATAATACATCATGCTGAATAGATTTAAGCAAAATTTGTTGGTATTATTGCTGCTTTTTACCCACTGGTATATTAGCTAGGGACTGGCTCAAGACTGCTAACCAATCCCATGCAAGTTGCATATACTTTAAAAATAATTTAGTTGCTATGGGACCATGGCCAGGTGAGACCCGAACTGATAACTTCCTGGTCCTACTCTTCACTTGCAGTGCACAACTCTTACCATGTAGTTTCTAGGGTTAGGCTAGCACCTTGCTTGGCTGAATGAAAGGGCTTTCAGGATTTTTAGGGACTGAAACAGCTATACCAAAACCATATCCATTACTCCAAACAGTTTCTGAAGCATCTGGGTGAGCAAGCCCTTCTTACAGCTCTGAGGTAAATGAATCAAGAAACAAGCTCTGTTTATTCAGCCACCCCATCTTGCCTTCTTGCTGTCCTTTCCTAACAAAGACACAAAACCAAGCACACACACACATAAAAAATGTCCTCAGATCTTTCCTGGAGTCTGACATAAATGTGAAAGGCAAGCATAATGACCTCTGCTAGTTTTACTTTCCTACAACACTACTGTATGAACTCTAGTGTCAAGTGGCTTCAGTGTATTGCCTCTTGCTGGCAGCAGATGTCCCTTTGTTCCCATCACTTTGTGTTTGTAAAAAAGGCTAGCAGTTGCAAAATTTCATGAACAATTTTAATCTGATGAATAGCATAATTTTAAAGCTTCACTTATTTCCACAAAGTTATGGGAATATGCGTAAGTATGCTGCTTATAAGTTTTTGTAAATGCAAAAATGAAGGATCAAAAGAAAATATCAAAATTCTATCAATCTCAATTCTGTTTTTACTTTAAAACAAAGAAAATTAGTATGGTTATTTTTAGTTAACGTTGCCAATCTACTACAAAAATCATGAGTCAATCCATAAAAAGACACTTCTCTGGGAGTTCTTGGCTGCTATTTAAATGTATTTCCTCTCTAACACAGAACCTGGTTTTTTTGTAATTGGGACCCTAAATATCCACTCTCAGATTGTGTTTTTGGAAACTTACAGATCTAATCAGAAAACAAGTAAAATATTTGGAAAAATTTTTATTTGATGTCTTGTATTTGACCATTTCTGAGAGTAGCAGAATTAATTTCTGATTGTACACTGTTTTAGGTGAGCATTAAGTTCAATGCTTTGGATACTAGAAAACTACAGCTTTTCTAAGTGGGAGTGGGAATAGCGTTTTTGAGCCAGTGGCAGCAGACAGTCACTGCTAGCTGTTAGAGATACTACAGTAGAGTTATAGAAATTTACAACACTCACCAAGAATTGCTTTGGTGTCACAGTCTCAGGATCTAGCCAGTAATGATGTTCTTTCATACTCTGAAATGCACTTTTGCAGTCTTAGGGACAACAGTCGGTGCAGAAGTTTTGCACAAGTTTCTCTATGAAGCAATGCAAGTGTGGTTAAAGGGGAAAAAAAGCCTTTGTTTATGTAGCTAGACACACATGCCCAATTTTGGTTAAAATATTTAAAAGAAAAATCAGTTGGAAAATATACTGTAATTTTGCAAATGGTTTTTACACATTTGTTTCTCCATATGGAATAAAGAAATGTGTCTGGGAATGCTGGTACCACAACTTCAAATTCTTACTGTCTCGCTCACTTCCTGATGAAATCCATACACAACAAGCCTTGAAATATGAATTGATTGTAAAAGCCGTTGCACAAGCCGCTTGTTTCACGATAAGATAATTTAACAATGTATGATTCTCATTTCACCAGCTGCACTTGGAGCAGGAGGGAACACAGGTAATGTTACAGCATCACAAAACTGAATACAGAAATCCAAGGAACTACTGAAGGTAAAATGCCACAGAACCTACCTAATGGTTTCCTTTTCTTTCCACATAAATACAGACAAGATCCAAACCAGACCAAGACTTTATATGTCCCAGGTACAGAAGGAACTAATATTTGCTCAGAAGTACCTCTAAATGTTCTCAATGGTTTTATCTTTTTGATGAAAAGTAAATGTGTTATAATTGAGAAACACAGCAAACCTACCAGGATAAAAAGTGATTGGATTACTTTACTTCCTGGTTTTCACAGCAGCCATCAGGGCTGATAAAGTTGATCATTTTGTTGCACAGAAATTTAGCAAAATATCTTTTTCAAGAATGAAGCATTTATCAGACTTTTTTTCCAGATTTCTTCCCCTCCCCAAGGAATCAAGTATTTGCATCAGCCAGTGCCTCTGTTCCTGATACTCATCTGCAAAAATAAGCTGTCATCTCACATTCTACTCTATTTGATAACTGCCCAGATAGTGAACCTGAACCTATTTGTCCTTTCCTGCCTCCTGGAAAAACAAAGCAGAATCTTTGGAGTCATTCCATTTCATTACTATATTTAAGCAAAGACCAATTTATTTAAAGCTTCTTTACTGTCTCACATGTTAATTAAGACTAGTATAATCTTTTTAAAGTAATCAGGCAGAATATAAATGAGGACTACAGAAATAAAAGTCACAAAGAAGAAATAGCAAGTGAAAACTGGCCTGCTTGTTTTCCAAACCAAAAAGGCACAAGCTAGGCAAGCTCCAGTCCACTGCATTTCTCAGAAGACTGTTCTAAGACATCAGCTGTCCTATTTTTAATATGAATTCTGAAGTGAAACAGTGGTATTAATGGAAATTTATATTTATAATACCTTACCACTATAGTTGCAAATTTACAGCAATTTCCTTCAAGAGAAGGGAAAAATCTATTGGGATAGTTAAGGATAAATTGGAAAATATTCAGATGGAGCACAAACTAATTTGTGACAGTCCTTTCACTTGAAACTGCACAGTAGCTTCAGAGCTGACATACACAACTGCATGCAGCAGACTTGTCTCTCAGTGCAAACATCTCGCAGAAGCAAAGCTACAAAACCAGCATTTCATGATACTGAAGAGCATTGGGAAATTCTGAAAAGCTTAAAAAAAAAGGTACTCTTTAATTTTATTCCAGCAGACTTTTCACTTAGATTGAGATGTCAGAAAGATCAGAATTTGTCTTATGAAGCCATCAACATTCACCCACTAACATGTCCCTCTTCATGTCCCTCTGAAAGACAAATTTCAAAAATTACTTTGTGTGGGAAAAGTGTGTGGAGGGATACTCAGTCACTTTATTTCCTGGCATTATCATTTTATCCAGTTTATTTTTTCTTTTAGATGTTAACTGCTTGCAGTTACTCATTTTTGCAAAACATCTGGGGTGACTATGGATGCTTAATAATGGAGAACACAGTTTGTATTCCACTACTTGGCTATGAAACAGCAGTTGAATAGGGAACTATGTTTTTACTCAGGTAGAATCATATGGTTTAATAGCCAGGTAAGAATTTCAGAGCTTTAAAGAGCACTGCTTTATGAATTAAAAAATGTTTCCAGCCACATCTGTTCTGAATTTGTAGCAGTCATGTTGAAACTCTCCGGGTAGCAAACATATGCAAGGTGTTGCCTGTCAGACTTGACTAGCTCTGCCAACACATGCATACACATTTTACCTATAACCACAAAGAATTTCAGTTTGTGTTCTGGTATGCATTACATGGATCTGTAAACAATACGGTGCCTTTCTGTTCCTCAGTGTGAAGAATGAGTTGGCTAAGGACTGCTTTATGGTTTACCGGTTGAAGTTTAGTTGCTTCTTTTACATGCAATTTTACTAATATAACTTCAAGGAAGCAAACTCTCTGGTGAAAACCACGCATTAAAATGGTGAAGTTACCCAAACTTTTCCAGCTTCTCTGTACTCTGGTAACACCATCTGAAGTCTTTTGTTTCTAAACTCAGGTACGCTAGTAAGAGTTTTACAATGGCATACTGCAGACTACTCTGTTACCATGAACATGAAGAACCACCTAAACAGCAAGTAGATGAACTGAAAAAAAAAACCAAACAAGCAAACAAAAAAAGGCCCACCAACATCTGTAGAAGGTGTCACAGAGTCAATGAATAGCACAGTAGAGTTACTGAGAGCACTGAATATTCTGCAGACCTTAGTGAAGCGACCCTGTCATTAAGGAGAAAAACAAAGATTATGCTCTCATAGACAGCTCAACCCACTTTCAAAGCTCTTGGAAAATGGTTTGTGAAGATGCACAGCTTGCTTAAAACTTGAAATAAACATTCAGCCTGAGGATGTTATGACAGCATGACCTGCAGTGTTACATGGATGTAAGAAGCTGCCCGAAATTGAGCCATGTGAGAACCACATGAAGGTATGATCAAGAGGTGCTTTTGCTTTCACCAAAATCTGCAACTATTTGCTGCCATTCCATTCTTCCTAAGACCAACAAGAATAGTTGGCCACCACTGCACAGAGCACAACTTCATCTCAGTTTTGATCCGAGTACTGCAATATTGCAGTCCTGAAATCGTTTAACAGTTCTTTTCTACTCTGCATCAAAAGATTTCTTGGCAATTAACAGTAGAAGAATGAGGAGCCCAAATCTGTTGTTAATCTTTAAATACAATCCGCTACCTGCATGGATTTAACAAGCATTCAAATCTACGACCAGGAACTGTGTTTCTGGTACTTGATCCAAAGTCAGTTCATTAAGGTTGGTGCTGGAAGATAGGTATCTATTGAGTTTCTTTGTATCAAAAGGACAAAACTGTTATTTTAATCTTAAAAATACAGCTTTAAATCCAGTACACACTGTTCCCATAAGGTTCACTGAACCTGGACCACATTCTATACTTGAAATTTTGGGGAACACTTATGGTAACAATCCAGTGCAGGAGAAAGTTAATCTCTGATAGGGACACAGTCTTTCACAGGCTCTGCGTTAAGATCTTTACTGAAATTGAAGTAGACGGTAGCCATCTATCTACAGCATCCTGACTGTGTAACTACCTATTCATCTGCTTGTTCTTTGCAGGCAAAAGAAATCTACAGTACACACTGCTCTGACTCCAAAAATGTGGAATGAATTATCTTACTTCAAAGTTTTCCTATATCTGAGTAGAACAACCAGACTCTTACTTCCATCTAGTACTCAAACTGTACCAGTACCCTCACAACTAAAAATGGGCAGCTTCATTTTCATTTACCTTTTTTAATGGATCCTCTTTTAAGACACGTAGTTGCAACTGTATGAAGAGAAGTCTGCATACATCACACTTCTGTGCTTCTCAGTACTGCAATGTCTAAGGCTCTGTGCATTAGAATAAAATGCAAATGATGGTTCCACTGTTTGTTGTCATAAAAGCTCTAATTAGAGAACCCATTTTAATGTAAAACAGATAGTGGACAACGGTACTGTAAAAATAGAGGGTTTTGTATAAACCAGTGTGACCTTTATGTAACCACACGGAGGTTACAGGGCTACTTGTGCTGCAATAGGACACAGCCTTTTACCTAGTCAGAGCATCAGAAGATTAAGCCCTCCTTTAAAACTTGTGCAACAAGATAGTAAGTATGTAAAATACCACTGACAAGAAAGCTTGTTAGACATTTGGTTTTAGATTAGAATCTAAATCTTCAGGTAAATAAGCTGAATTGTCTCAGGGATAATATCTCTTTGCTTCTCTTCTAGTTTCATTTTCAAGAGGTAACGACTCCACAGTGGTAGTTAAAGGATGTGTAGAATGTGAACCTTCAGAGCAAAACTTCATGAGCTTCTGTTGTCTCCCTTGTTAATGGCAAGAATTTATGCCAATTGTGTTTTTCTTTCTATTCTTGCAGCTCATGAGCTCTACCTTGTACAGGGTACGTGTTCTGCGTGTTACCTAAAATTCATGTCAGATTAGCTCATTAGGCAACTTTTTAAAAACAGCATATAAAACTTGCTTTTCAGCCTAGAAGAAGTTGGTCTGATGCAGACACGTTTATGACACATCACTGTGCACACACATTTGAATCTAGCCAGTATGGACAATTTGCATGTGAAGAGCTGATAGTATTTCACACCAAATTGTAGTATTTGATTGAATTACTTTCTTCCTGAAATGATCTTCACTTCATTGTGGTCAACCTGCTTTAATTCCATCAGCATGACTCTGCGTGCAAGTCTGCCCATCACATCTGCCATGTTTCTAGTTACAAATACGCTGGGGAAACAGCAAATAATCAGTGTGAGTAAAAAGTGGGACAAGAAGAAGTGAAGAACACAAATTCCACGCTGTCCTATGTAATACAATGCTTGTGTTTCTAAAGGAACTGAGATTTAAACTGACACAATTTGGAGTCAATCGTCTTGCTGTTTGGACTAAGGTTTTGACATAAAAGGTGGACATCAGTGCTGCTGCATATTGAAGCCAGGGAGAGAAACAGGTGAGCCATCATCTAATTCCTTCTGCAATATGGTCAACCAGGCCAGCAGAAAGTTCTGGGCTGCAACTCCCCAGTCTGATTATGTCTGAAGTCTTGAATCACAGATATGTGGGATTTAACCACACAGGATACAAAATCTACATCTCCAACAGCAATATTCCAACACCACATATGGGTAATGGGTTCTCTGCAAGGCAAATATTCCCCTTTAAAGAGTGTCTGTTCTGTCAGTGGTCCCAGTAGACTGGCTGAGAAGCTCTTAAAAGTTCCTAATACAAGTTTTCTTTGGCCATCACAGAACTGGGCCTATCTGTTGTCAATTCCGTTTTAGGACACTTAGTTCTGCCATGTATTGGAAGCTTATGTGCTTAGCCCACCTGGGGAACAGGCACTGAAAAGAAGCATAAGCAGGAGACAGACTGCTATGCCTACACCCATCTCTGTGATAAGTTAGCTTGTTGTTCCAAAGGTGCACCTTTGGCTGAATATGCTTTAAAAAGAGGATTTTGGCCACTCTCACACAGTTACAATAGTTATTAACTCCAGACCGTTGAGGTCAAATTTGATCCTCACTGTATGCCAGGAAAATATCGTGGCATTTCCACTTTATGCCACTTTATCATTACAGTTGTTGAGGGTGCCATGGTACAGTTTGGGATAGCTAGAATACACCAGCGTTCTGACCAGTAGGCACCATTAGCCCTACACAAAGCTTGTGTCAAAGGTTGCAATCTCCAGATGTTTCCAGGCAGACCTAAAACAAGTTTCTGCTGGTGAAGTTAATCCTGAACAGAACTAAGATTAAGCAGCACAGTTCCAAATGGTGCATGGCTTGAGATAACACTAAATTTACTCTGTGCTCCACTTGCCTTGTGAGCAATTACTCCTCTGCACATCAGGTAAATTACAGAACTTGATATTCAAGTTCTTCTTGGCACTTGCACAGTACTCTTGCAACATCTTTCTGCTTCCCACTAGGAGCTGGGACATGCTTTTTGGTCTTAATACTAAACTTCCAACTGACTTTGGACATCTTCTGTGCTTACTGCCAGCATCATCTTGGTTGAACATCAGGTTTCAAGACAATAAAACCTAAAAAAGACTAACCAGTACTATCCTGCTATTCTCCTTGCCAGATGCTTTCCCAATGCTTTATTTATATATTTGATTATTTTTTGAGAGTAGCCACAGAGCCAACGAGTTACAACTAGGCACACTAAAAACCACAATAAGATAAGTTTTCATCACCCAGAACATGTGGGAGTGGTTGCAAAGACTCCCTTATGTCACTAATCTCCTTGGCCATCATCCCCCTTATGTGTGTGCCATTGGAGGAGGCAGCAGGGAAGTGAGTGACTCTTAGGATCTATTCCCACCAGTTCACAGATTTCTATTCCCACCATCCCCTCCATGCGCATATCTTCAACACAAAAATAGAAGTAGAGTGGTAGGAACCACCACCATTCCCTCACAGTTATGCGTGATTTCCTACTGCCGTTCTCCCCCTTTCCTAGCTGATAAAGTGAAGGAACCAGAGCTGAGACCCCAGATTGCAGAAAGAGGGTGGGTGTCATTCCCTCCCTTCCAGTTCTTGATATCTGTTTCATATTTGACAGAGGAAGAATGAAGAAGCCAAAGGAAGAGCTAACAGAGCAAAGAGGACCAAAGGTAACTGGCAATGGCTACCTCTGTGATACTTAGGGAAAACTAAAATTCCTGGTAGCCATACCATGTCCCATTTTTCTGCTAAGGAGTGACCAGAGAACAACTGCAGATAACTGGCATGCTAGCGCTGACTCAGGGGAATTGATCTGAGAATTCAAAGCAGGGTGTGGGAAATGAGTGGGTTGGTGAGGAAGGTCCAGAATAAGAGCAGTTTAGGAATACTGTGCAGCTGGAGGATACTGGGCGGGGCGGGGGGTGGGGGGGAGGGGTAGGCGGTATGGGATAGCATAGACAAAATCTGACACTTCCAGAGCAGGAATTTCGATAGGGCACTATCTCAATGGCTTCTGTCAGAACTTTAAGTTCATAGAGAGACCCAAGATGCTTCTTCTCTCCCCTTTCCTCCCAGCTGTTAACTACCATTGCAAAGGACTTCTCCCTTCACCTCCCCCCTTTTTGTGCTGTCAGAAGTATAGCAGCCTTAAGCAATTAGCAGCAGTTGCCTTGTGTTGGAACAATGAAACTGCTGAACAATAAGGATAGGCTCGTTATTGTGAGAGACACAGCCCTATGATAATCCAGAACAGGAACTCTGAAGTCACTGCCAGAAGAAATACTGGTTAGTATGTTATTGACTTCACTGCATTTCAGGCTGGAAACAATTAATCCAGTGTTCCACAAAATCAATTTCTTAGTCTCCCAATCCTATATGTGTATGTCAAACACTCAAAGTCAGAATGTCATGTTGAGAGCAGGGGTGCAACTTAACATGCAGCCCATCAAGACAACTAACGGGGCCCACTCTTTTGAGGGCAGTTTGGGACTGGTATGCATACCAGACACATTCTTTGAGGCTGCTAGTAGCAGTCATCTCCTAAGAGCCCAAGACTCCTCTCCAGCACAATGCAATGGCCACAGAAATACTTAACAGTGAATAGAATCTTCATGCAGCTAAAAACCAAAAGGGACATTTACTGTCTCTGCCTTGAATTTTCAGACATCCTATAACCACTTTTTTTTTTCTTTATTGTGTAAAGCCTGGAATTTGACAAGTGCAACATTAAGTTCAGAAACTTGGGGAGAAGTTTAACTATTACGTATTTCAGTCAGTGTGAAAGTGAAGTTCACTGATTTTAAGCATCCACTGCTGTAGAACTATAACTTACTATTGGCTTCTGGTTAGCCACAGCACTCAAGGTTTTTGCTATCATCTGTTTTATCAACAGTTGCCAGAGGTTCCTCTCCTCTAACCATGGTCAAGACCAGTGAACGAAGTCCCAAAGGGTGCAGTTCCACAGCGCTCTCCCAGAAGACTATTGGAAGCCTTCCACAGCTGTTTAGCTTCAGTGGAGCCGCTCCCACACCTCCTTTAGGAGCAATGTCCTTAGTTCCATTTCCATCAAGTGCTACCTCACTTCCTAAGCAAACTTTTTTCCGCCGCTCCTCCTCCCCACTGCCATTTAGGCAGTTGCTCAAGTCCCATGCAGGTGTGCACTGGGCCTTGGTCACCTTCCCACACTCAGGTGCACCTGTGCAAGGTCTTCACCATTACTCTTTTTCTTCCTTGGGTTTATCTCTCCTCAGAGATGTTCAGCTTTTACGGCCGCTCACTTTGGAGAGACTCTTAAAGCTGTAATTTCTTGTTCTATTTGAATTTACTCAGCTTTTCCACTATACTCCGTCCGGTTTTGCTTTTGCTGTTCAATTCACTAGCCAAGTATCTGAACAACTGCTTCTTACAGCAAGAAAGTCACCAGTTGGAGGTACAGAGGCAGCAAGTGTAACGCATGTTGATGAGGTACCAAAGCCCCCCGGCCGATTCCAACCTGGGTGGACGTGGGGCCGATTCTCCATCCTATAGGTGTGGAGAAAGCGACACCAAGGCTATGCCAGCACACTGCACAAGCAGGACCTGGTTTGGAGCGTCGTGGGTTGCTGCACACCGATGCGTTCAAGCTAACATAGAGCTAACTCCATTTATTGGGCCCTGAAAAGCACGTTTCCCAGTCCGGCCCCGCGCCTCGCTCAGGGCCGACAGGAGGAAGAGCAGCTCGTGACTGCGGCGGGGAACGGCAACTGCACTCACGCGGGAGCGCGGGGTGGCCGCGAACGCCGCCAAAACCGGAGTTCTCTTGTAAGCCACCGTTACAGAAACGAACAAAAGCGCCCCTGAACCCCAGCCCCACTTGTGCGGTACCGAGCCCCGCCCACCCCCGGACCCTCAGCCACCCGGTCCGGAGGGGGCGCTCTCTCGCCGCTGTGGGCCCGCCCCTGGCGCCGGCGTGGGGCGGTGGCGGAGGGCGGAAGAGGCGGCAGCGGACAGGGGCGGCCATGGCGGCGGCA
>WTSP01013260.1:0-31789 GCA_025331215.1 Actenoides lindsayi | reverse complement strand
TGTAAAAAGATTTTCCCTGTTTACAACCAAAAACAAACAAATGTTCAAAAATAACCCGAAAAACCTACACCCCCCCCCCCCCCCCCCCAAAAAAAAAAATAAATCTCTTCAGCAAACATATGGAAGCGTGTGTTGTAATTTCCTCAGTGGATTGGCATCACCAACGCATTCCTGTCTGTACCCCCTCTGTGTCAGCATGTACCCAGATGCATAAAGCTCAGGACTAACCTTCATGTGGAGTAGATGCAATTCAACCCAAGTGGGAGAGATCAAGGGAACAGATCTGGGTACTGTGATAGAAGGTATGTGACAAACACCAGTAACGCGCAGTCTCAGCATGGTGCTAAGCAGAGGAAACTCAAAGTGACCGCCTGCAAAGCAGCTGTAGGCTGGCAAGAGGAGAGAATTGCCTAGGTCTTCCTGACATTTGCCTTCAAGACCTGTAGCATGCTCTCTGGGGAACTCCATACCAAAGTCAATTCAGACATCGAAGCCAAGATTCTCACTTTTATAGCTAATAAATACTATGAACAGAAATCACAATGAATGTGCACAGATGGTCACAACACAGACAATACTGCTGTAACTTCTGCTGCTAGAAAAGTAAGATTCCATGAACTAAATGTGCAAAACCACATCTTTCTACATTTTGTGGCACTGTACTACATTGACGTGTTTCAAAGCAGTTTCTTTAATAGCTGCATCAAAAAAAAAGTAAACAAAATGATTCCAGGGTGTTCAAAGCTACACAGAATTGTCATCTTCCATTCTATTATTCCATGCAAATGCCTTCTGCTCTGATAATTTGCAATTTCACTGTGTTTCCAAACTTATTTTATGTGTGTATAAAGCCACTGAAGTATTTTTACAGAGACTTCTCTTGAAGCTTGACAGTTTGCACACCAGCAGTCTTCCCAAGAGTGCCCTTCGCCCGATTTCTAGGAACACAATCAGCACAGGTGGTGTGTTCTGGACCTGTATGCAGGATTTCACATACAGCTGAGTGAAATGAGCAGCTCAGGGGAGCTGCTGTAACTTAATTAACACCATGCTGGAGACTGCTTGCCTCTAGAGGCAAAGGCTGACAAGCCACAAAGGGGTGTTAAAACCGCTGTAACTTTCCACACCTTTGGGTTGCAGAAGAGGAAGGTCCAGCAAAAACAACATGAGAAAAGGCTACCCTGCATCCTGCCTTGCCCAAGACAACTCTGTTCAGCTGCACAGGTTTTACCTCAATAAACTATGTTAAACATCTGTGCAACTCTTCAACTTTCTGACTGGTTGGGTCGAGGTGCCAACCACAAATTGGTTTAGTTATGTGGTAACCATCAAGTACAAACAGGTTAAAGTGACTTGCCCTGAACAGGACGTTGGGCTGCAGAGAATTGGCTGAGCATTGCTAAGCTTATGCTGCAAAGGGTGGAGGGACACCTCTGCAACTACACCATCTACCAGGTGGCAGGTACTGTGGTAGTAAGCACAACACAAAACCTAACACAGTCAAAAAATACTGTCATTGGTCCATATTTTAAAAAAAATTATCTTTGGAGGCTGAATCCTTCTAATCACAACTTCATCCTATTAAAGGCAAAATGATGTTTTGCCACCATACATGTTTAAAATGTTTGTAAATTTATTTTCTATGACAAGACTTTCTCTCCATCTTCCAAATACAAGAGGCCACTATCATTTGCATCGTATTTCTCTTTCATTCCAGTTGGGCTCAGAACAGACTATAGCATGACACACATAGAATGTACTTGTTCATTGCTCTGTGAAAGCTCACATAATGTGCAGAGTAACACAATAGAGAGCAGGGTAATATGGAGGCCATGTAGGTTATAGCTACCACGACGAGAGAACTGAGGGACGGCCCATTCTTGGCAGAACACAGAGAACCATAGAAGCACATTGTAAGGAAAGAATTAGTATTGAAGTATTGATTTAGCTGTATGCAACTTGGTTTTGTAAAAAAGTTGTGTTTGGTGGAAAGGGTATTTTTAATATAACAATTTTATTTAATTCTTGCAAAGCTAGTTGCAGCTAGTCAGGACACTACTGATTAGTTTTGTTTTTGCAGTACTCACTACTGCATGTATGTACCATTCCACAGCTAGTGTAAAGCAACCTGGCATAAAGAAACATTTCTTCTTTGTTCCTGATGCTTATGCACTCTTTCACCCCTCTTGTCTTTGAAGGATGCTTTTGATCAGCAACAATTTGGAATATCTTTAGATCTGTAACTTCTCTAAGATAAGAAAATAAGTTTCAAGCTGTTTTTGCTTTCGACAAAACAATTCATATATTAAACTTCCAGACATTTTGAGTGTTTTTTTCATTTTGAAAGAAAATCCAGAGAAGACCAAAAGTAATCAAACTGTGTATAATGTAATCTTGCTTACAGCACAGAATTTGGAGACTACAGGTTTGTTAATTGGCAGTAAAAAAAGCACGAGCCATAGCCTCTGTACACAGATATATTTGGTGTACAGCATGCACTTGGGTTACATGCTTTAGTTTTGAAACTGCATGCTTTAGAACAGTTTGCAGGACATCAAAGCAGAGTAGTTTTGTGACACAAGAAGTGGATTCGTTTTGTTGTCATCTCCCATCACATTCAGATTCACACCTCGTTTTCCTGTCTGAACAAGCCAGCAGCAGCAGATAGCCACAGAATGCAAGATTCATTGGTGCAATGACATACACTTTAGAGGAGACTCATTTTTCATTTTAGGAGACTATATTAAAATCTTCAGTCTCTGTTCTTGTCTAATCAGGGTGTATATGTTGTAATATTGGCAAGACAGAAAGCTGAGATAAAACAAATCTTTTAGTTGGCAGTTCTTAATATTCTGATATCTTAGGCAACAATGCGAGACTTCTAGAACCTTATTTGAACACACATTCCTCTCTGAGGAAATTATGTGTGTAGTAATTTTTTTTAGACTACCCCAAAATAATCCCCACATAGATTGCAATGTGCATATGCATATAGATTTCCATAATAAGAAAGCTAAAATATTTATTTAAAAGCTCAAAGTTTATACAAAATCAAGCACTGATGCTCTTTGATGGTGAAAAGCCAAATAAAAGATTTGTGAGAGCGCTAAACGAGAAAATGCCCAAAGGGCATAGCTTAATTCTTACCTTGGCTGTTTTTTTCACGAGTTGACATTTTTGCTGGTTATGGGACAGAAATAAAATATCTTAAAACTATTTCTAAAGTCTCACTCACACCTGCTTGGATGAAGACTGGCACATAGGTCAAAACTTTAGATTTTGTTTTCATGACCTCTCACTATTTATGCACATACACACAGAGAAAATAAAATTTGTTTCACAGAACTAAAACAAATCATCCCACCACCCACCAAAAATTTCTGTCCTTCCTAAAGATCCAATTTGATGAGGCATTTCTCCAGAATTTCTAAGATCCTTATAAGGTCTTGAGTAACATTTGGCCAGAAGAATTCTTGGAGTAATTATTTATGCTATTTTAGTTCTATATCCCTGTTTCATAAGCATACATCCCAATGTATTTATTTACAGGAAACACTACTCAGTCAAAAGCAAATCTTTTCAACTTCATCCAGTGCATAAAAATATATGTTTTTATTTACCTTGGCTGACGATGACATCTTTGTGCCTGGGGAAAAATTAAAAAAATAATATTGTTAATAATATGTGAAATGTTTATCAAGCCAGTATCAGCTAGTTCTTACACATTACTGCATTTGGCATCCTCATGAGATTCTGTGTCCAGTGTAACTGTAGTATAGGATGCTAAATAACTTTTCTCGGTCATCGTAGTGCACTTTTAACCTTATTTTATGCATTTCACTGTATTTTTCAAGTAACTTAGAAGTCTTTGGCCCTATGGCAAGGGTTCCCAAGAATTAATGTGATGATAACAAAATACAAAAAGCTTTTAAAAATAAACTATGAAGGCCATATTCCTTCTGAATGGAAATTTCCATTTTGAGAGAGTGAACTTGTAATAACCAAAATGTTTTCAGTTGACAAACACCCTCAGGCCTTCATGCAAAGCATTTAACACCTGTCAAAATACTCTGTCAGCACACAACACTACACAGTTTTCTAGGAATTATCTCTGTTGGACTCATGGATTAAATGTAAACAAGTTGCAGTTTCATTTAAACCAGATCCACGCAGCATTACTGGATGTACAACACAAAGTCTTCAAAGGGGTGCAGTTGAGAAATCTCTCCTCCCCAGAATGAGGAATGAACTACTCACAAAAAACCTCAATCCCTTCTTGTGAAGACGGAAGAAATACAAATTTTCATCACCAGAGCTACTTCTTAACAGAATCACGCTCCTTGATGGGAGAATGTACTGCACAAAAAAGCCCTCTTGAATTCATTTGAAATTCAGCAGGAAGGTATGAGTGGCATCCAGTATTTTTAGCTGGATGGAGGTCAATTTTTTGTAACAGTGACAAAGGGTCAAGCATATGCACAAGGAAAGTCATCTCTGGCTATTGGTTGAACCACTCTCCACCACACTCCCAAGTGAAAAATTTAAAACTCGATTCCTAGTCTTGCCTGAAAAACACTGAATGATGGGCTGCCGTGGGAACCCTCTTACTTCTTTTGGCTTTATCAGACTGATTTACAGCTCAGTTCTGGCTTAAGACTGATCTTACTAAACAAAGTTCATAGCCTGTACTGGTAGCTCAAAGCATATGTAAAACATTTCTGTCCTGGGGCCCACATTAGGGGCTGAATTCTATTCCCTTGCACAAGACTCAGCTAAATTCAGGCAGATTAGGATGTTTCTTAATTGAGAACAACAAATGCAATATAACAATATGTGTTTGCACAATACCAACCAATTCTTTTAGAAACTTGGCACACAGGATGTAAGAAATGAGTATTAATGTATGCTCCTGAATCTATGTAATGCTTTTATCATGAATATGAATGCAAGAACAAAATACACAAACAATACAATACCCAGTCTTCAATCAGATGATGGTCTACAATTTATAGTGTTTGAAGCTTTGTTTTTTTCCCCAAATAGTTTAAGATACAACACCTGATTTTTTTTCTACATCAGAGATCGCAGAAGGGCAGCATTTAAAGTCTTTTAGAAAATAAGCAGAACCACAGGAAAATGAAACAAGATACTTCTATTTTGACCACGCCTGAACCAATATACAAAAATAACAATAAAAGTAAAATTTATTTTTTATTATTAGCAAATGTGAAATATATACCACATTGTGAAAGATATTTTAGGAGCATAACAAAAACTGAGAAAACAAACTTGGTAAGTAGAAATCAAGACGGAGGGTTTTTCCATTCCAAAATATTATCTAGCAGTATCCTGCTGTAATCCGAATTGCCAAAGGGCATTTAAATTCCAACAGTGAAAACCAATTATAACAGGAAAATAAATACTTGCAAAATACATAACCCATAATCCCTCACACACAGCACTTCATTGCTCTGCGCAACTCTTCAAGCTAAGTATAAAGCTTTACTAAATGTGCTGATATCCACACCCAAGATTAATTTAAGATGTTTTTGTTCTTCCCATTCCTAGGAAAGAATGAATGCACTTGCATCATTCTTGACTCTAAGTATGTACTTGACAAGTCTTATGTGCAAGCTAGGGAGAGCACAATCATAAAAAGACCAGAAATCACTCTGAAAGGTCTAAAGAGTTTTATTTGTCATAGTGGGAGGGGTTTTCAGGTAGTTCTGCCTTGCATCAGTTAATGGGTATTTGAATGATGACTAATGAGCAGATTTATGAAATCTGCAGATGACATCAAGCTGGGAGAAGCTGCCAGCATGCTGGTAGTATCTCAGCAATAGGAGAAAGGTCAGTCAAAAAGGCAACACAGCAATTTCAACAAATTCAGAAAAATTTCAACAAAGTCAAAAAAAGAAGCTAAGTGTGTGAATACGAAACAGGAAACCCAATTTGTAAAGAGGACTGAGGACAAGTCGGTCACAACAGGGATCGAGAATGTGGAGTTAAAGCAAAAAAAGCAAACTCTTGTCTTTGTGCTGACAGGAGAAGAAGTAACTACTCTGTGCTATTCATCCCCAGGGATGCCTCCACTGGAGACCACAAACTGAAAAAACATGCTGTGGAAGAAGAGCACGAGAGGAATGGTGGGCTACAGTGCATCACCTACTGAAGGTGAAGCTGCAAAGAAGATTCCTGCCTATTATCCAGCACCTGCAACAAGGAACCTGTTAAACAGTTAATTTGAGAGACCTACCTGAAATCACAAAAATATATTCTTACTATTACAGTCTACTTTAGAAACAGATGTACTATGTCAAATCCAGTAAATTAACTTCAAGGAAATAAAACTGATTTGAAAATGCAAGTGTAATTAGGAAAAAAATTGATTGATAGCTTCACAACATTAAGCCATAAATCTTAACGCGTAGCGTGTACATCTGCTAACCTAAATGGGAAACATTGAAATATAATTACATTCAGTTCCTGCATTCACACTTTATGATAATTTTAAGATTCCACAGGCACCTGCAGTGCTACACTGGCACATTATGCAAGTAATTACTCCTGGCAGAAAAAAAAAGATGCAAATGGTCTTCGCATGTATATTAAGTTCACTAAAATTATTCAATTCCACAATATTTTGACTCTAAAGTTCACTTGCTTTTATGTACCAAAGGGATACGTACTTGTCTGCATTCTTTGCCACTTTTGATATTAATTTAGAAGTTGATGCTACTCTCATCAGCTTGTTACGACTGTCATCTGAACTTTCCCATGCACTGTGAGGTTTTTCAGCAGTCAAGGATTTCTTTATGCTAGAAGATACAAAAATATATTTTAAAATGACAACATAATATGATAATAACTGGAACTGGTATGCAATGCACAGATCAAGCAGCAGGAAACAAAAGCAGAGCTAGGTCTTCCTTCAAGCTGAAGCATGAAACAGGAAAAAAAGATTAGTCAAAAAGTTCTAACTGGATGAATGAAAACAATTGAGCAAGACACTTGCCAAATGTTTTTTCCCTTCCATTTCCAAATGCTCTTACATAAAGACTTGAACAAAAAACCCCTCTATACTTCATTGTTATATTGCTAACAAATTACAAAAGTGGAAAATAAATCAGGCTACGGTATATTAGCCTTAAAGAATTTCAAAAAATCACTTAAGAAGGTAACAAAGAGAAATAGATTTTTATTTCCCTAACTGATCACCAGTTTTAACATGCTGATTTTTGAGGTAGAACAGTTCTGTCAGATTAGTTTCATATGGCTGTTTTGCATATAGCACATTCCAAACCACATTAATGGCTTTAATCTTTCTGAAACAAATGTCTGCAAACTTCTTGCATGAGTAAGTCCAGCTAGGTTTGGCCCACTACTACCAATGATTAAATCCATGAATTCTGAATTTTCAACAATCTTATTGTAGCCAATTTGCACTAATGGGAACCTACAAGTTATGCAGTCACTAGTTCATTAATTTCACACACATCTTAGTCACGGAAAACATGTTCAAAAGTGATCTAGCCCAGATTCCTCTTCAACCAGCTGATTTAGAGTCTGCATATGTCCTGCTAACAGTATCATACTTCATCCCGTCAGAAATGCTTTTTGCAGGAATAAGTCCTGAACTGCAACCTTAGAAATGGCAAGCTCCTTCCTGTGACAAACAAGTTAATCAAATCAAGTTAAACCATTAGGAGACTTAAAAAGGCATTTGGGTTTTCCCCCCCACACTGCAAAAGATTAGTAAGCGAGACTTCAGACAAACATCTTTACAGTGAGATACCAGGCAGCAGAACAACAGGCCGCAAGTTCAGCTTCAGACAACTTGAGAGTTTGTGCAAGACACGGAGTCAGAGCCTTTATGCAGTGTTATAACATGCATCAGTCAAGTGAAAGTTTAAATATTTATTAGAGCTGTGAATTCAAGCAATGCAAGACAACATAATCTTGTGAACTACAGTAAATTTCAGAGGAATATTTAAGAGCTTATTTCAGTCTTCTAAATGCCAAACACTAAAAGAAAATGTCACACCTTCCAAAATAGTAAGGTGACAATAAACAAAAATAATTATTAAAAAAAAATCATACCAAGTAATCTGCATATTTTCAAATGTCAGAAATAATCACCCAAACCTTAAAATCCATTTCCTTGACTTTAAAAAGCCATTTACAAACTAACCCAAGCCACAACCCCCCACGACCCCCACAAAAAAAACAACCAAAAAAAAAAAAAACCACAAAACAAAACAAAAACCCCTAAAAATTTCACTTGTGCTTAATTCCCACTAAAATGATTCGGAACTTAGAGGCAATCCTAAATAAACTGCTATGTTCACTCAAGTCAAGTAGTTCTATGATTTGGGTGTAAAAACAGAACTTCACTCATGTAAAGAATCAGAACAGAAGTGAAGTGAACCACCCTGCAACCTCATAGGAATTGAAAAGGGAAGAGCTGAAAAAAAAAAATCCAAACTGCAGTTGCTTTGTAGAATAATTTAAGAAAAAACCCCAAAGGAAGAGTTGCAATGATACTAGTATTTAACGATGTTGTTACAAGCTGTAGTAAATGGCCATGTGCAAAACACTCCACAATTCATCTATGTCAGACAAAGACTATGAAGTGTATTTTGAAAAGGATCAAGACAGAATCACAGTTAAGTATTTTAGAAGAATGATTGACTAGAGGTAATCCACCATTACAGGATTTCAATCACAGAGAACAAAAAAAAAAAAAATTTGCCATTTACTCAAAGAAAAATTGCATTTTTACTTATTTGCTGTATTGCAATTCATGTTGAAGGCATCTTCCCTAACACAAAAAATATAAACCATTTATTATCGTGAGATAATAAAAATGAGATTGGAAGTATTTCCCATGACTTGTTGTCAAATATGAACTCAGTATCATTACAATCATTTTCTAGGTCTGTACTGTGGTACTGTGAAAACCTTTTAGCTGGAGCAGAACTCTTGCTTTCTTGAGTTTGCCTGTGTGTTTGGAGAATCTGTGAGGAGGGCTGGGGAGAAGGTGATGCTTGAGTTTGAGGACTTTGATCATTAGAATGAGATTCCTCTTTTTTTTCTTTCTGTCCTGGAGGTTTTTCCTTCTTTTTTTCTGTACCGCTGTAAAATAAAGTATAACATAGGGGGAAAGAAAAAAAAATAAATAATGAGAACAAACAAATAAATTAAAAAGGTGGGAGAAAATGTCCTCTGTGAAAAGACGGGAGAAGAATGTAACAACTTACAGTGATATATAATCATCCAAAGAATGCTTTGATTCTTTACTCACTCTCTTCAGATTAGTAGTTTGCTAAAATAAGATTTAGTCACAAGCTTTAAAACTACAAAGAGGTGAGGGAGACATGGAAGATTATTTACTTAATTTTACTGCATAGCTGTACCAAGTTTACTCTGATTTTAAAATTAATACAACTTTGCTTTGAGTACGTCCTTGACTTGTGGGTTCTTCTACAACATTCAAAGCTGTCACATATTGATGCATAACATCCCTCAAAGTGGGGAGGGGGAAGGGAATCATCCTCTAGTTCATCTCACTGACTACCTTACCATGCTGCCAGACAAGGCTTAGTGAAAGCATATGGCAGGAGGATGACTTCCACTATCTTCCATTAGCTTAAGCCTCCTGTGAAACTATACCTCTTCCTCTGTATTTCTGGACACACAGGGTACTGCTTATCTTTATGCTGTCACCAAAAGAGTGAAATGCTGCTGCTGGTTTCTTGGCTCTCTGGGGCTGCACCAGAGTTCAAAGGAAATCATCACTGAAAAGTCAGTAGTTGACTAACATCAGACTGTCTTGCCACTTCTTTAATGCCTTCAGTAAGAATAGAATACATCTTTATTTTCATAGTGCTGTATTTATTAGGTCAGCATTTGAAACAGCTTTAAATACGTGTCATTAATGACCTTCAATTCATTAAGGACCTAACCAAAGGTCCACTAGCTAAACTAAAAGATCAATTAAAATGTCCTTCAATAAAACAGCAGCTTTGCAAGATACTGAATCACACAAACAATAGCACGACCTGAAAGAGGATTCTGCAGTACACAGTCTATTTTTTTGTTTGTTCAGATTAAAAAAACAAAACAAAACACCTTCCAAGATTAATTTCTCTGTAAACAGACAAAGTAAGATACTAACACCATCTAAGAAGGAAAATAAAGTAACCTGCAAAGTAAAAAAAGAAATAATACCTTTCTGCAGTGGAGAATGCAGATTCCTATTCCCTCATACCAATTTCCCCACCCACCTCTGAACCTTTGTATAATATTAATTATTTGTGTTCCCCTTTACCTTTCCCCACAAAACAATGAAAAACAGTAAGACAATATTCAACATAAATTAATAAAAATGGGCCCCTGATTTTAATATAATATTCTCATGACCCTCTTCTTGTTTCATTTATTATTTTGATTAAAGTATATCATCTACCACCAAGACAAAGAACTCAAAGAAGCATTGAAGAACAGGTCAAAACATGAAAAAGAATATAAAAGCCAAAACAAATTTGTAAGGATTACTCAGGATTTCTTCTGTAAACCATACTAAATAGTTAATGTAAATATAATCCATTGAAGTTACATTTTCTTTACAGAAAAACAGATTTAAAGAAAACAGGAAGAGCTTTCACATTTCTTGAGGATGTATATAAAATCATAGAGAACAAATCCTGATGAACTGTGAGGTTTTGGTTAATAATTTATAACCAGAAGTCCTTAATTAATTAGACACAAAAATTTTAGTATTTTTTAATCAGAAGACTTGGCTTGCATTGCTGGATGTGAATGTAACCTACGCAATCTTAATCTGATAGGTACACTCACAGACCTCTGCATTCATTCTCTATTCATAAACACAGGATTTTTCACAACGAAGTCCATCTACTAGGACAGACCACTTTTTTCTTTCTGAAATCCTCTTTCACGAAGACATGCTTCCCATTTTCCCTCTCCCTCTACTTGGGGATTCCAAAATATAGTCTAGTAATAGTAAAAGAAATGAGGGATGCAGAAGGATAGAGAATACACAAACGTAATGAGTGCTGTTAACTCCAGCTTGCAAGTCTACAAACAATGCTCCTCCTTGGTCAGAACAATAGCTCCTCTGGCACCATGTTCCGTCTCTGATGGTGGCATAAAAGAGCTCATCAGTGAGGTCATTACCTGCAGTCCCTTTCCCGTTATTTTTGCAATATCCTGTTTACAATGATACATCAGCAAATCCTGCTGAATTGCATCCTGCAATTCACCCCTGCATTCCTGCAGCACGCTCAGGTGAATGCCACCTGCTGACAGCAGCATATCATCTCACTTCGCATTTTGGTCTTGTATTTTCTGTGTTCTTATACAGATTAATTCACCTCATCTGATCCATCTCCTGGAAACCACAGGTTCAGTGTGGGAATTTCTTCAATGGCTTCACCAAGCTTGTGAGCTGTGGAGTACCCGTTTCACACCTTTGCCATTAGGTTCATTCCTTAACTTCTCTGCTGGGCTATGAGAGTCACAGGACCACAGTGGTTTCTCTGAATTGCAGAGATATACCTTGAGTATACCTTGGGACGTATACCCTGAGTTCCGACACAGTGCTTTTATTCACCACCTTTAAAGTGGCCTTCTTTTTTTGGACTGCAATTTTCATGTGCAAGTAAATTATGTAGATATATGGCAGTCTTGGTATTGAGTATCTTTATACTGAATTTATTTGGTTTGCTCTCTCCTGCTTAATTGTATTAGGACTGCTCTTAGAGAGCAGCTCTCCCACTAATACCTCTTGAACTGCATCTTGTGCAAAACTGAAACTGAATCAAAACCAGCACCTTTTCTTGTGGGTTTATAAAGACTAGTTTTTCTGGGAAGCAGTCATTTAATGCATCCAGAAATTCTTTCCAAATCTCAAACTGATGAGACAATTCTTCAGTCTACATGTGAGTAGCTGAGATCTATTACTATCTGTCCTAATTTTGCAGATTCTCTGATTTTACTTAATGGAATGTTTTTCTTTGGCAGCTACTGTGGTGGTCATTCTGAAACATGGAAGACTTTTCTTACCAGAAGCCATTTTCAGAAGAATGTTCAGTCCTAAGGAAAACAATCAAGCAGGTTTTTGCAACAGTCATCTGCAGTACGAAGTACAAACCTGTTTCCAGCTCTTGTGATAATACAAGGTATGCAGGATATTTTCTGTTCTAAGTGTTTTGACACCTCTGTCACGAGTCAGCTCCAGACCACAGGGCTGAAATTTTCCCAACATGTATGCAGCTTCATCTCTGACAATGGGACATCATTTCCTTGTTGTTTGGGTACATTCCTAGGCTTTATTTTTAGTGCCAGCTGATATTTTAGCATGCCTTTAGTGAAATGAGATGTGCTGCTATTACTGAGCCATAAGGTCATCTCCATGATCTCAGCGTTTGGTAGAACAAGATTTGGTAGAACAAGCATTAAGCAATCCAAGAAATGAAACAGAAGAAATTCTCAGAGATGGCAGATGTACAGAGACCAGAGACCCAGAAATATACAATATTAAGACTGCACAAAATATAGACACTAAACTTCACCAACAATAATAGTTTTGTCAACAAGAAGACCTTCTGTTATTTGTGACTATATGTATGGCTACATATAATTAGAACGTGAAAAGCTATAGGCAGGTTATGGGCTCAGCTTGGTAACTAAAGTGTAATTCTACATCAACAGATGATCATGTCCTCCTGCTGCGCCAGTTCAACCTCCAGTGTGAAGAAAAGCCTGGGTAAATTGGGATGACCCCATGACCACGTGATGTCCTCCTTTGACCTCCCTCTTTTTCAACCGTGACAGGAATTTTAGAAATAGACACATTTACCCTAACTTCAAGGAAACAGGACTACTACTGTCAATCACTTATGCCTCCTACTAGGGACACTATTTGATACTGAACAGTTTTACTGTTAAAAAAACACAATCACAAAACCTGACATTCTACATTTTCTTTCACCTTTCTTGAGCTGATAATTTTACAAAAGGACAAGTCTATTTTCTTCAAAATACTGAATGAATTTCATGGAAGAGTATATCATGACAGGAGAGTGAAGGGAACTGCTGGAAAGAAAACTAAAAAGAGGAATTAAGCCTTCCTAAACAAGCCTTAAAGAAGGGAGTACCTCATCTTCAGGTACACTGAAAGCACCAAAACCTCCCCATGACAGTTATTTCAGTGCCTGGGGAGAGCTGCCTTCTGCATATTAAGGCTTTCCTCTTTTGGTCTATCCGGTTCTCCTTCTAAAGACCTTAACTCAGATGAAAGGGATGCCGGCCACTCCACTCTGTTCTTCTTCTGCAGTCAAGTGTTGAGCAGCCAATGAATCAAGAAGGTGACTCAGCACAAATGCAAGCTGAACACCACGGGAACTGGACTGGCTCTCATGAAAAAGCCAAGTTCCACAGGGGTAAGATTAATTAAAAAGTGCTAAGAAATACCTTCCTGCAGGAAATGTCTTTTGTCCCAGTGCCTGTCACACCAGCAGAGTAATACGCACACTGATCACTTTCTGATTTACTGTTGAAAAGTAAATGTAAGGATTCAATAAAAAGAAAGACATTCAATGCCAAGACATGCAATGCCATGGAATGGAGAAGAACAAAGAGTGAGGCATTATCCTCGCTTTTCAAATTCCAAAGGGCACTAAAGATTTTTCTCATACAGTTTATATTTGCATACAGCATTTTTATTCCCTGAAGTATATAATTTCCCTGTCTTGTTGTATAGCGCAGTATTTATATCCACACTAGAAGATAAACCAGCCACTAGAGTTACCAGCGTACTCCAGAGAGGCCAAGAATTTGTTCACATAATTTACCACAGTTATACATTAAAGCATTCTCTGTCCTATTGTTTGGTGTTCAGCTCATTTAACGTACAAATACTCATGCAGTGCTACTTCTACACATTTGCAATCTGATACAGATATTCTTCATAAAGACTGAGTAGCAGTAAAAATGTAAACTTTTATCTTACACAATTCACTATTGTTTCACAGTTATTTTGCTATTGCCTACTACTTACATCCCATCCAATGGAATCAGTTTTGTCCTTTAATTTCCTTGAAAACAAATAAAGATGAAGATGGATACCAGAAGGAAGCGTTTTCCATTTGTATTGGAAATACATTTGCCTCTTCTGCCCCTTAGTAAGAATGCATTTTGGACACAATACACTATAGAAATACTCTCCATTTATGAATTCTTTCTAGAACCCTGCTGCAAGCAGCCTAACAACATGGTACATCTCCAAAATTTATTTGTGCCTTACTATACCTCAGGAAGCTTTGCTGAGGGTCATGCAGAGGCAAAAATCAAACTCCTGCTCTGATTAAGTTCTTTTTTTAATTAATTTCAATTTTAATAACATCTCAGTACCTTTTTGCAGCAGATGAAAGAGTTTCTTTTCTGGCAACAGAAACAGATGAGCTGTGGCTTGTTTTCCTGCTTCCTGTACTCCCATTAGTTATACAGGACATCGAAATAGCTTCTCGGAGGCTTGGCTGACCTAGAAAAAAAAGTAATATTGAAGAACACAAGGTTTCACAGCTCTATCCAAAGATCTATCTAAAAAACCAAAAGCTCTCAGATGTGGACCTGGTATCATACAGCAGCAGCCCCAACATTCAGGACAACCATCTCTCCTATATCCAGTGACATACATTCATGAAAGCCTTAATCTAGGCAGCTGGAGATGCGAGACCTGGGACACTAAGGCAAGAATACACTCTGGGAGGTGTCAGCTTCTCTACTGCCATGCTGCCAGCAAATACTTTAATTCAGTGACATGCTACATCTCTTGCCAGTTGTGATCCACAGGGAGAACTACAGATTACAGCTAGCCTGGGGAAGCTGGTTAGCTCCAACAGCTGTGGGACAGAAGATACAATTATTTCAACTCTCTTTTTCAAAATCATCACATCTCAGATAACACCACATGAGGTTTGTTGCTTTCAATTTGTTTTTGTTTTCTAGTGAAGTTCGAAGAAGCTGCAGACAGAAGCCCTCTCTCTAGTGAAAGAGCTATTAAGTTATTTAAGAGTTGTGATTCTTAGGATTCAAAAATCAAGTTTTTCAGCTTGTTTTCAGCTGCCCCTCCCATCCTAAAAAGGTATTGACCTTTGAATATATGTCCAATGGTATAAAGTTTCTGATATAGTTCACTCTACAGAACATCTGCCACATCCACTGAACATGAGAGACTCCCTCCCAGGATGAATCAAGACTGTATATGTGAAGAAGGCCGTTGTCTGTCAGATGCCCACTTCACTCATTGCAGAAGTTTGAAACTATGCAGTGAATGTGGGAGGGGATTGCAAGGAAGACCAGGGCAGCAAAGTCTCTTCTATTTAAAGAGCTGAATGCTAGCCTGGCAATTGACTCCCAGACCTGCCTCTGCCACAGACCGTCAGTGAAATGCATGGCATATTACTTGAACTTGACATTTCACCCTTTCCCACTAATTGTGTCCCTCTCCATTTCTGTATGCATGTCTTATTTCTACAGTCTTATTCAGAAAAGTTTTGCCCCCTTCTCCACCTAAGTGCTAAACTTGTGCTTTTTCCCTCTGAAATTGTACATGCCCTGAAAAAAATCCCTAGGTTAATCTCCCATTAAGCATCCAAATATCAGCAGTCACTTTTGACCCCAATTCCATGCCACATCCCCATTTCACAAACAGCAAGTTGTTACTTGGAGTCATGATGTCCAGTCACTCTGACTTCAGTAACCAGGACGAAAGACACAACTGACAAGAAAAATAACAGGTCTGTGTTCATGGCAGGCTTGGAATAGTGTGAGAAAGATAAGGCATGAGGCCACACATTGAAGATAAAAAGTGAATAAAAAAGCAGTTGAGGAGAATCAAGTGCTCTGCACACTGAGGGAGAACTCACACAGATGCATCATTTGAACAACACCAGCATTTGGTCCATTTGTCACATTGCAGCTCTATCAGACAGGCTGAGAGGCCAATTAGTTCTTAATTTAAACGAGCACTTTACAGATAAGAGATACTCATCAAGGGAATATTAGGTTTCAGAACTGTTTGGATGAAGGCAGAAGTGGGCTGACCCGTGCTAACAATATACCGCTTGAAACGCACCAAACAGCATGTCACCACATCTGAAATTAAGATCAGGAATTTTATTTTGAGAGTTAATATATTGCACAAAACCTCTACAGCTCAAGAGATTTTTACCCCCCTGTGTAGCATAAAAGCAAGAACAAAAGCGCGTGAGCTTAAAAAGAACTTTTTAGTATTAGAAGCCTATAAATTAGATTCTATTTTCAGTGACAAAGTAAATCATCTTCTTTGTGGAGATGCATAATATTAAAGGCCTATGATTCACTCTTGAACTGCATATGACCCTAACATTTCCATCTGCTCATCCTAATAGATCAATGCCTCCCCAACGAGCACCAGAACAGCTTTCCAGAAACATGAATCAGGATATGGTAACAGTGGTAATTCTCAGTATGGTGGGGAAAGCATTCAGGGGAAAGTGTAAAGAATAACAATGCTATGGACAGGGTACAGAAACTTAGTAAGAAGGGGAACAAATTGCTCAGTTTTCTCAAGCAAGGAGCACATTGCTATTTTTTTCACTGATGACATCTAGAATAATTCCCCCCCTTGGTATGAAGTGTCAGTTACCGCTTAAGCCCAAGGACAAACCTGATTATGAATAAAACTTTACATCAATGTATACTCGTAACAGGATTGTGTGCAGATTCATGCAGTGATGAACACAATAAAAATGTAAAAAAAAGATCTGCATGGCATTTTTGGGGGTTATTTATTTTTCAGTGAAGTGGATGTTGATGGTAAGCCTGCAGAGTACTTCCTAATTTTAACAAGTGGCACGCAAAATTAAGTTTGAGGTGAAGATTTTTGAAAACAATTTTTTTTTCAATGACTAACAATTACACACAACTCAGACCTCTTGAATCATTTATTTCTTGAAAAAAAGTGACCGAAACATTTGGACACAAACTGAAAGATAAAATATCTAGGAAAAAATGCATTGGCCATTGACCATTTTTTTTCAAGTGTCAAAAATATATCAGGCTTTCTTACACTCTAGAACAAAATCCTGGGCTGTCACAATTGAATGTACCACACTATGTGCAATAAAATGTGAAACCCAACAAAAACAACAACAACAAAACAAAAAAATCGCACAAACAAAAACCCCAAACCAAACACCTCCAAGAAACAAGCCCCCTTCCAGACTCTATATATTCCATTTTAACTATATATTCAAAAGGAACCTTTAGATTACCTATTTCTAAAGGGGAAAAAAAACCCAAAAAAACCAACCACTAAAATTCAAGCAATCACCTGTAATTATATGCAAAGAAAATGCATTTAATATTTAAGCTGTGAGAAGGGAGGGCAAGTTTAAGGCCTCTGCAAAACCCAGGCAGTGGAGCAGTGCAGCCTGGTTAACAACAGGTTCAGAGATACACTACCCAGATCTTTCCATTTGGATCAGAAGCTCAGTGAAGCTGACCCGCCTGTCCAAACCATGCAGCTCTCTTCATGACTTTTTAACCAGGTCATCTCTACAGTCAGAGGACATCAAAAATTAACCCTACAACCTTCTTCACTGCAGAGACAGTCCACATAGCAGCCAAGCAACTTTGCTTCAGAGGCCTGGGAAATAGAGTGGCACAGGAGAACTCAAATTCGAATCAATAAACTAAAACAATTGAGTTCTCCCAGCACTCGGATTGCACATCTCTGCCAATATCATGTCATACGTCACCTGCTAGCATAAACAGTCTGCAATTTTTCAGACTGAATAGCACTCAGCTTTATCTGTTAGTTTGGAACAAAAGCCAGACATAAACTGAACATAAAATGAATCCTAGTGTATGGGGACAAGGATTAAAGCCAAATTGTCAGACATCAAAGTGGTAAAAAATGTCTTTTATGGATAGTGGATTCATCTCTGTTCTGATAGTTTTCATAGAATAGTATCTGTTGAGTTCAAAAGAAGCATTTCATTAACATCTGTCAAGCATACGAGTGTGTGAATGAAAGATAAGCAGGATTAGAAAAAACAAACCACAATAAACCAAGACTCTTTTTCCAACTCTCTATCAGCTTTGATTAGCTAGCTGGGGAAAAAACTGGAGTCAAGCTGTAAGAGACAGTGGTAAGTTTAGAAAATGTGCGTCCTGCGATAATAGGATAGCTTTTCCTTCCAAACATACATATAAGGTACTAGAGCTCACAATCTGTTAGTAATTAACTTCTTTTCTTCTAAACCCAAAAGTTAGTGTTTTATGTCAAGATATAGTTTATTATGCTATTAATTGTGTTAGTTGGTACAGCTATTTGTTTGACACCCTTTTATTTGTGGATGTCCTGACACGTAAACTGCCTGCCTTCTTTCTCTTCTTCAGCTAATTTTGATTTAAAGTAAGTAGCTACGGCTACATTAAAATACCTTCCCTGGACACTTCATTCAAGTGGATTTAAAACAAAAAGCTCAACAAAGTACATGTTGCCAAAAAAAAAAAAAAGAAAAGGAAAAAAAAAAAAGAAAAGAAGGATTTACTTATACTGATTTTGTTTCTTTTTACAAAAAGACAAACAATATAGAGGTCCATATACATCCTTAGAATACTTCATTTTCAGCAAAAGTTGACAAAGATTGCTATATTTCAAATATATCAAATACCAAGGAGTTTTGCCCAAACGTAACTGATGGCTTGAAGGACAGAAACCCAATTTACTTTTCTTATGAAAGAAGTCTACATACAGTGTGTGTGCCCAACCACACTATTAGTCACCAGAGAACTCACACAGGTGAGCCGCAGAAAAACAGACTGAAATAGTTCTAACTGCAGCAGAACATAAGATTTTATCTGCACTTCCTTCCCAAAACGAAGACATCAGAAATGAACAAGAAATTATGACAAATCTTAAACTTCAAGACGTTTTAACAAATTCTACCAAAGCAACTAACTGCAGTCACCACTTTGCTTCCTAAGTTTCAAAGGATGTCAAGCCTCAGCTCACGGCAGATGCTGGCAAAGAAATAGCTTGGGAGAACTAAGACACTTTTGAAAAACAGAACTGTGTTCTGAAGGGTAGGGCGTTATTTTCTTCAGCATTTTGTTTTGTTCTACTACTTCACTTACACAGTAAAAGTCAAATTGTGATTGAGACTTCTTCTATCACATGAAGAAACATTTCAGGTCAGGGCAAGTTCTCTTCTCAAATAATGATCAAAATAAATCAGGAAAAAATAATTCAGTTCACTACCTCTGGGTTATACTTTATCTTGTTTAATAATAAATTTTTTAGACAAAATTAAGTTTTGACGAACTTTATTATTCTTACAATAATTATATCTAGCAGAAAAAAAAATCAGATGCTTTTTATACTTTTTTATTGAAGGCCAATTTCACAGATTTCAACTGTTAATCGGCTATTAAACAGACATTTCCTATTAAAAGAAAAATAAAGAAAAATAACTATATTAATAAAAGCGTGTTAATACTCAACAGTTGGAGAATGTGTATCTAATGCATGAACATCCTGAGATGCAAGTGGATCTCTCCCAATAGGTGCACAAATTGCGATGTCAAAAATAGCTAAATATATACTTAGAGATATCCTGCAAAATTTTTATAGCTAGTGACTTGTCAACACATACATTTCTAACTATAACTGAGCCTCCTAGAAGCATAGAATCATAGAATGGTAGGGGTTAGAAGGGACCTCTGGAGATCACAGAGTCCAACACCCCCCACAGAGCAGGATCACTCAGAGCAGGACACACAGGAACAAATACAGGTGGGTCTTGAAAGTCCCTAGAGAAGCAGACTCCACAAACTCTCTGGGCAGCCTGTTCCAGTGCTCTGTCACCCTCACAGTGAAGAAGTTCCTCCTCATGTTGAGGTGGAACTTCCTTAGTTCCCGTTTGTGACCACTGCCCCTCGTCCTATCACAGGGCACAAATGAAAAGAGATTGGCCCCTTCTACTTGACACCCACCCATGAGATATTTGTAAACGTTAATAAGATCCCCTCTCAGTCTTCTCTTTTCCAGTCTAAACAACCCCAGGGCTCTCAGGGATGAGAGATGTTCCAGTCCCTTAACCATCCTCGTGGCTCTCCGTTGGACTCTCTCTAATATTTCCCTCTCCCTCTTGAACTGGGGAGACCAGAACTGCACACAATACTCCAGATGTGGTCTCACTAGGGCAGAACAGAGGGGGAGAAGAACCTCCCTCGACCTGCTGGACACTCTCTTCTTTATGCACCCCAGGTACTATTGGCCTTCCTGGCCACAAGGGCACATTGCTGTCCCATGGATAACTTATGGTCCACCAGGACTCCAAGGTCCTTCTCCATGCAGCTGCTTTCCAGCAGTTGAAAGCCCAACCTCTACTGGTGCACGGGGTTACTCCTCCCCAAGTATAGGACTCTACACTTATCCTTGTTGAGCTTCATTTGGTTCCTCTTTGCCCAGCTCTCTAGTCTGTCCAGGTCTTGCTGAATGGCAGCACAGCCTTCCAGTGTATCAGCTACTCCTCCCAGTTTTGTATCATTGGAAATGTTGAACAAGACTGGACCCAGTACTGACACCTGGGGAACACCACTAGTTACAGTTTGCCAACTGGACTCTGCACTACTGATCATGACCCTGTGAGCTCTATTGTTTAGCCATTTCTTAACCCATCTCACCATCCCCTCTTCTAACCCATAATTCCTGAGCTTAACCACGAGGATGTTACAGGAGACAGCGACAAAAGCCTTGCTGAAGTCAAGGTAAACAACATCCACTGCTCTCCCTGCAGCTACCTATTCAGTCACACCACCATAGAAGGTTATCAGATTAGTCAAACATGACTTCCCTTTAGTAAATCCTTGCTGGCTACTCTTGATAACCTTCTTTTCTTCCATGTGCTGAGAGATGATCTCCAGAATGAGCTGTTCCAACACTTTTCCAGGGATGGAGGTGGGGCTGCCCAGTCTGTAAACTTCCCAGGTCTCCCTTCTTGCCTTTTTTGAAGGCTGGAATGACATTGGCTTTCCGCCAGTCCTCAGGAACCTCTCCCCTTCTCCATAATCTTTCAGAAAGATGGAGAGTGGTAGAGCAACATCACCAGCCAGCTCCCTCAGCACTCGAGGGTGCAGCCCATCAGGGCCCATGAATTTGTGTGTGCTAAGTTTACCTAAGTGATTTCTAACCTAATCCTCATCAACCGGTGGAGAGTCTTCCTCCCTCCAAGCTTTCTCTCTTACTGCCAGGGTCTGGGATTCCTGAGTCTTAGCAGTGGAGACTGAAGCAAAGAAGGCATGCAGTAACTCCACCTCCTCTGCATCCTCTGTCATCAGGGCTCCCACCTCATTCAGCAGTGTGCCCACATTTTCCCTATTCTTCCATTTACCACTGATGTATTTGAAGAAGCTCTTCTTGTCCTCTTTTACTTCTTTTGCCAGAGTTAAATCCAAGAGGGCCTTGGCCCTCCTTGTTGTATCCCTACATGCCCTGACCATGTTCCTGTAATTCTACCAAGAGACCGGTCCCTTTTTCTGCTTACTGTGATATTCTTTCTTCCATGTGAGTTTTTCCAGCAGCTCTTTACTCACCTATGCTGGTCTCCTGCCTCCTCTACTTGACTTTTTACTCAAAGGAATGCACCTTTCTTGAGCTTAAAGGAAGTGATGTTTGAATATCAACCAGCTCTCTTGGGCCCCCCTACCTTTTTTCAGGTATTAGGCTCTTAAGAGGCTAGGGAATCCAAGCCCCTGCTTCAGTGCTTGGCTCTTTGAGCAGGCATTTTAAAACCTACTACCAAGGGAAACTGAAGATTTCTTTGGTGTGGGGCAGTCAATTGATTATTCAAATCACACAGTTCTTTTCCTCCTGCCTCCCCACCATCTCATTATTTTATTATATTTTCCCAGAGGCACAACCTACCTTCTCAACTAACTGCTAAATGAGATATATTCAAGCAGAGGGAAAAATTTAACTATGGTAATCTGAAACAATTTGATATATTCTGGCAACTAGAGATGAATAAGCTACTCAAATGTTATAAACAACAAGCAGTTTTTATTTGAAAAAGTCAGTGGCACCATTTAACTCTTCCAACATTGCAATTATTAGTTTGAGAAGCACCACAGAGAACACCAGAGTACTGCTCAAGAGGATATGCCCATACTGTTCTAAAAAAAGCACCCAAATGCACGAAACATTTCCAAAATTGTAAAAAGTATATGGAAAAAGAAAGAGGACACTTATCATCAGTCCTCTACTATGCTCTTAATAATCTTGTTCATTGGAGAAGATATTAAGTTACAGAAGTTAAAAATAAAATTTTTGAACCTTTTCTTCTTCACTCCTCTTTCCTTAAACTTGGGTTAGCTGGTCAGTAACCTGTAGTTCATTAATACCCTCTAGGTCCAAATTCTTTGAATAAAGGAAAATATATGAAGAACAAAAAGAATAGCAAATATAACAGAGGAAAATATTAAAGCAGACAGAGGAGAAGATAGGAAAAAAATGAGAAGAAATGCAGAAATAAAAAATAATTTTCATGCAGAAAGAACAGATGGTACTAAAACCAATACCTGGAAAATCCATTACGACCTCAAGAGTATTATTATTCGTTATGTGAGCATACAGCCTGCAGACTTCAACTGGACTATTCCCACGAGTAAAATGACACACGTACAGGCTTGCCAGGTTAGGTTTAATATAATGGATAACAGTCTATGTCCTACCTCTACCATCAGCATTTTCCTATCTACACTTCCATTTTCTGTTCCTTTAACACTGACTGATTAGACAACAGAAAGATGTACCCAGTTATAAAAACAATTCTGCACATTAAAATGTGTTAACACTAAAAGTATAAACGCGAGCCTATCTTACGCTTTCACTAATGAAGCTTGCTGAACGTGTAAAGTCAGTTTTTTTTAATCTAAACTAAAATGACTTATGTTATTGAAATGAAACCATTGTTGAGATAATTATAGCTGAAGTGCTTTGCTCACATTAATGCAATGACATGGGGAATTTAATGCAAGATACTACTTAGGATTTTTCCTATTCAAGAGACACACTATTTCACATGAGAGAATGGAACAGGAAAGGAAGGAAAACCTTCTGGGTTCCTATTACAAAAATCCAATTCACAAAAGGAAAAAAACCCCAACCAATTAAAAAATTCAGCATTTCCAGTACATAGCTGCTTTTTCAGCTTCCTAAGATCACCGCTTTAACTAAAAATGCCTCTCAGCCTGCCAGCCTGCATTTTCATAGGAGACCCTCTCTGCAACCTGACATCCACTGCTTCAGCTTCGTTTTATGAGTTGAATTTGCATGTGAGTTATTTCATATCAGTTCTTGTCCAAGCAATAGGAAATGTTCCTCTCCAAAGGTTTAACCTGTGAGAAGCCTCCTCATTACTTCTGAGCCCAGAAAGAGGACATGAACTCTTTGTTTCTCTATGGGCAGACATCAGATATACTTTCTGGTAGATGGCCACTTTTTCAGTCAAGAGCTCATACCCCACTTATATAATTAGTCTGAGATATTTTATTGGTGCCATTGTGTGCCACAAACTTGTCTCCACACCCAAAGCCTGAGGGATGAATTCTCCTGTTATGCACATTTTGATACCCTGGAAGATTTTAATAGGTTTACCAGGCACCAGTTGTGAGCAAACCTATCTTGCTGGCAGCCGCAACTACCAGACTGCTTTTATGCTTTCCTTTTCTTCGGTGTCCAGGTAATCTTTGGGTTTGGAAGGTTTTGTGAATGTTAACATCATCAATCATGCATCAACAGCAGAGACATGTAGCAACAAGAGAACAGAGCTGCCAAAAGCAAAGAAATTCCCACCAAGGAAGTTCTTCTTACCAAGACATCTATTAAAAAAAGAAAAGACAGACAGGAAGAAAGGTATAAAGGAAAAAAAAGAAGCTGCAATCACTCCACACACTATGATCCCTTCAAGCCTGTAGCTGCTGGAGACCTGTTTCTTCATCAAGCCCTTTCACATTTCTAATCCTCAACACTATCTTTGGACCTGGTGATTTCTCCCTTGTGTATTTATTCCTAGCAGTGTGCAGAGATGGAGAAGTATTATCCTAGCCTTCCTTTTTTTTTTTTTAAAGATTTTTGCTGTTTAGAATAGCTTTGCATTGAGAAATACTGAAGAGAAAAACAAGCCATGTGCAAACACTTCCAGTCTGCTTTTCACTGAGCAAAAGCAGACAAGTGCTAACTCTGTTGCAATCCCTACTAGAGTTGTTTCCCTCATACAGTATCCAGTTCACGTTTTACTAGGAGGCAATACAGTGGCTAAAAAAAATAAACCTTACCCTTTAGCTCTTCTCAGTTTGCAAATCACCTATCCCTGTTTGAAGAGTGGTTTTGTTCCGAGACAGGACTGGACAGACAAAATCATAGGTAGTAACCTCCTGACTATTAGCCTGTGAATTAGAAATACAAATCCATCCATGTCCATGTGAAGTTTTTCACTGAAGACTGGACTAAGTTCAAAATAAGCATTCAAGAGAAATGTAGGAAAAAAGAAAAACAAAGACTACAAGGATAAGGCAAAAAAAATTATCTTCAGCTACGGTTGATTCAATTTCTCAATCTAAAATAAAGGGATAAGAAAAATAAGAATAGAATTAGCTCACTAGATATGCAATGCAGACAAAACTAATGCAAAGGATGAAGAGATCTCTTTCTGCACTAAGCTGCACAACCAACTTCAGAATGAGAAAAATCAGTGAAAAGTGATCGGGACTTCAGCATGATTCAGTTTGTTCAGAACACTTATTTTTAGCCTATGAAAAACCTCTCTTCAAAGATACTACTGAGGTAGCAATGAGAAAAAAATGGAGCAGATTTAGAAAACTCATTTCAGCAGCAAGTAGGAAAGACTACTTCAAATTAGGTTAGATACTGTCTCAGACTAAAACTCTTTTGTATGATAGAACGGTTCAAGATGGCTTTTTCCAGTTCTGCGATTCTTCTAAGTTCAGTTTATTTTAAAAGTATTTATCTCACTGTGTTGCCATCCTTCAAATTAAACACATCTATTGCAATGTATTCAGAAATATAAACACACCTTAAAGAAAATCTACCTATAGTATTTACCATGAAACTGCAACAGTTGTAATACAGAAATTCAGATTCTTGACAGGATCATGAACATCAGAAGAGTTTTGGAGGAATACAACTACCTTTGCAGCAACCATGACTTGACTAGTAAGAACCTGTCATGTACCCATAAAAAACTTCATAAAAATATTAACAATTACTTCCTTGAGTATTAGTTTTGTATGACAGCTCAGGTGTTTGCTTTGTTAAAAGATTTCAAAAGTTCTTTGTCTACTGAATGAACTTAAAATACGGAAATCCAAAGTAGAACCTATGGTATTGCAAAAAAAGCTATGTATGAACATGTCTTGAAATATTTATTAAAATGTTGATGTCTAAGTTTAAATCAATACTAATATCAAGCTCATTCCTCAAGCCTAATTTTAGACTTGTACAAAATTCCAGCAACTTTAGGTGAACGATTTCTTCTGTGGTGTCTTTATACCATCTATACGTACCTGATTTAAAGATAACCAGTGGTGGTATTAGGTAACTAAACACAATGGGGACACATCCACCACAAATTAAATATTGTGCCAATTAGTCATAATTCATGTGAGTTGAATGTATTAGCTCATATATGTATATCTCTGCCCCTATGCCCGTCTCTTTCTTCACAGCTACATGCTGTTGTCATTAATTGGTAAGAGATGTAATAGCACAAAGCTGAAGATATTTACATATTCCCCACTCCCCTCAAGAAATAAGGAATTTATCTTCCACTGAACAAATTCACCTGAAGAACTTGCTATGGCCCCAAGACACCCAGAGACCCAGTAAGATGGCCCCAAGGCACTTTGCTAAACAGAGCATGTTTGCCCTTGCCTGTGCACGGAGTTTGCTGGGTATCAGAGAGCTATAAACCAAAGGTCTTTAGCCATGTTTGTTCATATCCCAGCTCCTCTGGATATAAATGGGAATAGTAAGGTCCTATGTTGCACATGTTCTGCCCACAGTTTTCCACAAAGAAGACATCATCTTTTTGTCATAATGGACATCAGACAGCAAAGAATGTTTTAGTCAAAGTACTTGCTAGAGCTCTATTTCCACAGAGTTAGAGAAAGGAGTCTTAGTCTTGATGAGACCAGAGGTGCATATTGGGTAGATAAAAACTGTGTTTATAAGCAGATGACAACAGTCTACCATTCAGCAAGCAAGAGAGAATCACAGGATTCAGAGCCCAAGCCAACTAAGCATCATCACCACTTCCCTCCATCCAGCAGAGATCGCAAAAATACTTAAGGAATTTGATCTCTCTGCCACATCTAAAATAATTCAAACTTTCAGTTTTGTATTTTCAGCCTGTATAATGCAGACATCCAAACACAGGCTATAGCCTGTCAGTTCAGTGTTTTACTGGTGTTGGTGTAATGGGTGTACTTCAAGGCTGAAATAATGAGATTGAGCACAGAAAACTCTGCACTGCCTGGTTTGATGGGGATACACGCATTCATGGTGAATTAGAACTGAGAAATATCTGAAACATGACCTAACCTTCCATTTAATCCGAAGCCTAACATATAGCGCAAACATACACAGCTGTAGTTCTCTCTAAATACACAATTTTAAGTTGGAGTAAATCCAAATAATTCAAATAGTTCTCCAGAACAGAACAGGAAATGTCCATGGGGGAAAAAAGGTATGTAAAAATTACTGCAAATATGTTCTAGTTTCTTTCCATTTAAACAATTCTATGTATTTCAAAGTTGCAATGTAAAACTTACTAGGCACTAACTAAAAGAAATACTGACAAGTGGCTACATGGTCAATTCTTACAAGAAACCTACTGGTGGTGAGTTACCTCTGTAGATGAACAAAAATTGGCTATGTTTGGAAAGCTTCCTTATTTGGTGGCAACGTGCTTTGGGTTTTTTGTTTTTAATTTAGGAGCAGGGGGGAAATGTAGCCTTTAATATGCTCCTTCAGTTGAATAATTTCTAAGTGAAGTCAAAGCTGGGACTCAGAACTGCCCATAAGTCCCAGAACCTCCAGCAGCAGGTTAAAGATGGCAGATGTAAAGCATTTGACCATTTAAATTAAAACAGGGACGATTTAACAAGTAAGGTATATTTGAAAGGGTGTTAAGTACATGTGTTTGTTTGCAAACAGTGAAATTAATAAGCACATTTCAGATATCTATTAGCCACATACTACAAAGCCACTTTTAAAGAACTAACCCTTCCAGCTCAAAGTATACTTGCTTTTCCAAGTGATACAGAAAAGGGGAAAAAAAGAAGTTATCAATGGGGAACATTCTAAATGATAACATTCTGACTCTAAAAAAAAAATAAAATTGTACCAAATATGGGCTTACCTTTACTTGGTGCTGATTTTCTCACAGAAGCTACATGGTCTTCAGAGATAGCAAGCCGCCTTAGCACATCAGCCAGTGCTGCTTTTAGCACAGTGATTTCATCTTCTTGTTGCTGTACTCTCAGCTCCAGGGCTGAAAGACGGTCCTGGACATCAGATGTGCTTGCAGCTGAGATGCTGTCATCTACAGAGGGAAAACAGAGTAGAAAGAGGCCTTTTAACTGTTTTGTTCATAACTACAAGACACAGAAAGAAGCACGTACAAAATGAAGAGGTCTGTCCCATCATTTTGAAATACTGAAGATGCCCAAACAAACATGTTCAGGCAGATAAGGAATGGATATTATGTTAAAGGTATCAAATTAATGCTTCAAGACTGAAACGTTACTAATCATTAGCTAAGACCGAAGGTGAGGGAGCATGGCCCTATTATGCCTATCAGAAGAGGCAACATGCTTTCTGCTAAAACAGTATAGACAGAAAAACATGCTTACCAGTAGAAGGAAGCCTGAAATTAAGCTTATTTATATAGCCAACTGAATTAACTAAAAAGCTATAAAACTGTGCTAGAAATCTGCAATGTATTATTTTGGAACCGTTGAAGTATTTTAACTATGATCTTTAATATTAAAGCAAGTTGTAAAGTTAAAAAATAAAAAAAAAAATCCACAGTTGCACATACAAGTATTGCAATCCATGACCTAATCGCATTAAGTGGCAATCTCCATTTAAATGGTCTAGATCAGAATTCTTAACTTCAATTCCTTCTCTTTAACTTTTTTCACATCACCACCCTCTATGTGCCAAAACAACACATGACATTATAACATTTGGCCTGAAGTGAACAGAAAATAAATACGAAACAAAAAGGTTCCAAAACTCTGTTTGGCCACACAGAGATAGATTAACATTGAAGTCATAATCCAGCCAAATCTATTCTTCAGTGGCAAAAAGGAAATTACAGCTTCTGCATACTCTTTGCCTTTGACAGTTCTTTGCATTATTTCTGCCAAGCCAAAATAACACGTAACAGATTTTTGTATTTGGCTGTTCCAATAAATCACAGGCCAACCACTTTAAAAAAAAAACCAAAAAAACCCCAAACCCCACAAAAACCCCACAAAACATAAAAGAATATGTTGCTCAATCACAAGGCACTGAATTCTTTATCCATCTTGATTTAGTTTTATGAAAAACTCAGGTAGGAACTTCTAATACAAGTTTACAAAATGTACCCATATTATACAGACAATGTAAATTAGTATTCTATGAAATACACACAAACAGCAAATTTATGCTTAGGGCTAAATATCTGGTATTATTACTGCGATTACATACAATCTAAAGTTTAGCTCACTAATCTTATGATGACATACCAAGGAAAAAGTTAATGTAAGCCACAGTCCTAAAACTCTGCTTTTCACTAAAAAGCCTTAATCTTTGACATACTTGCAGAAGGGCACTTTTAAAAGGAATGTAAGCCAAAGAAACACTGAGCCAAACCCCTCAAATGTATGAAATATGAAAGAGATTAAGGAGTTTAATGCCAGCTTCCATTTAGTGAAAAAAAATGAGACTCACTAATCAAGGACCGAAAATTGAACCAAAATATAGAATCACAGTAATACTTTTGCAACTCTTTTATGAATTCCTTATAGGAATTTTGCTGCAAACTAATATTAGTAGTGACATGTATTCACAATTATCATTAAGCTGAAAGTAACAGTTAGGAATACATTGATAAAGCAACCACTCTTGTAAAAGATAGTTTTGCATACTTATTTAATTCACTACTTGGTTAAATCAAAAGCAGAAGCACATCATTTTGCAGTTAATACTGGGTTCATTCAGGATAATAAAGAAAAAGAACTGTAGGGGAAGTAGTAAGGCATGGGATCAGACTGAGATCTGGAGACAACAGTTCAGAACAACCCTTTAATATCACAAGCCATAACTTTATCTCCTACATGCAGAAAAGTTATTTTAACAGCTCTACAGCCCAGCATATCCAATGTTCTCTCAATAGCACTTTACAAATGCACACCAGTGACAGCTACCTCACATTGGGAAGGACTGTGCTAAGATTCTTTTAATAAAACACCCATTTCTAAAACATGAAACCACATCTGTTTCAAGAAACTAGCAGAAGTTCCTACAGGCACACGTACCTATGCAGCATATAAAAAGGAACTAAGGTAAATTTACACTAATTCATGAAGAAAAGCTTTTACTTTAGGGAAGGAAATGGACTTAAAGCAGTATCACATAATTCATATTTCTGCTATCCTTACAATACTAGCCTTTATATATGTGCAGTGGACCGGTCAAAATGAATACTAGATAAACCAGTAACAATTATTTTCAAAATATTAGAATCTTTCCAACTCATTTTATACTGAGTAGCAGCCCAAACAGTAATGTAGTATTAAAAAGTCTTACAATGGATAAATTACAGATAAATTCCCATGCTGTATAAATATACAACAGATCACTATAAAACATCTGTAGAAGGAGTAAGCAGCTATGGCAAATCATCATTTCAGAAGCCAGACATTACTGTGTTCCCTATGTGGCATCCAAATAATAGTAATTACCAAACCAGGAAAGGCTTCTCTGTTGGTTGATCTCTCTGATGAGCACAGATGCAAGTACCCTGTCTGACATGGGCATCTTTCTTCCCCACCAACTACTAAGATTTACTAGACTGCTTCTGCTGAACTTCAGCACCCCAAAAAAGGGATACATTAAACGGCTTCTACAGCTCCCAAAGCCACAGTTATGTCACTAATTAGAAACTTTGTGCCCTGCCAGAGGAAGCTGCAATGCTCTGACCTCCCCAACATATCGAATGACATGGTAGAGGAGTTGGCCACTGTTAAGCTCTATGACCTGTGCTGTGGAGGTTTAACCCCCAGACACGGCACAGAGCGGCAGAAGGGCCCTCAAAATGAACTTCATCCCAACAGCTTGTCAGAGGTCATAGCTGTATAGATGGGCCATGAGTAGAAAACCTAGAAGGTCAAGCCATTTATCTAGTTCAAAGACACACTAAGAAATGAACTGTGCACATACAACAGGAGAAAAGTCTCAAACCACCAGCGGCTGCTTCGCACTGCAGAGAAGGCAGAAGAGACGCAGCAACTAAAAGAAGATGGATAACCAGATCACTAGGAAATTAGGAATATTTTGGTTGATCAAAGAACACACTGGGAAGACATTTTCTTGTTCTTTATCGTTCTACAGAAGCAGCATCTGTTTCAAGTGATGACAATCTTACAATACCCTGGCAACTATGAGAGAATTATAATGAATGATTCCCAACCCAAATACCTCACCCATGACAGCAAATGCTCAACTGAACTTCCAAACACTCTTCTTGGCAGTGTGTTGAAAAGTAAGTCAACTAGGGATTAGTTTAAAAGAAGATGCCTTGAAAGTAAACACAACCGCAATGCTTGAGATCATTTTGACAAAACTGCACAATGCAAAATTAGACTTTTTTTATTTTCACAGAAGTTTTCAAAAATCTCTTCCAGATTTCTTCCAGTCAAAATACGTTCTTATAATCTAAAGAACTACTTCAAAAGAAGTTCAAACAAAAACCTTCCTTCAAGGACATGCCATTCACCCTTCAGAGCAGAAAGAGCTCTTACGCAAGTACAAAATCAGTCACTTGTGAAGCAGAAGTCCGCATCCTCCCTTCCTCTTCTCCCACTTTTAAACATCTGGCCTTTCCCTTGTGCTATCTTAGGCATCTACCCAGTCCTTCCATGAGCCACTCTTAATGAACTAAACCAAAGGGAACTATTATTTATTTAAATCTAACTTAAATTAATTTAAAGAGGGAAAGCAGTAAAGGGAATGTAGCAAGAAATTTGGATATGCAGTTGACTATTGATTCATTTGTTTAAGTAAAAAGAACTTTTTAGTTATTTGCTTAATATTATAGCCAAATAGCATCATTTCTGATGATTTCTTATTTCTGGTCATGCTTCCCAAGCTGTTCATGACCTCTGCCTCCAAGAGAGCCATGGGAAACACAATCCATTGTGAAAATAGACCTATCTTCAGTGCTTTCCGGTAGTAGTGAGGAGATATCCACACAGATGTGAATCTAAGATCCTTCAGTCTTAAAAAGTGATTTAAGAGAAGAGTACTACTGCTCAAATGACAGCAAAACACTCTATGTCTAAACATACAGTATTGTAACTTTCAAATTAAGATGTCTTGTTATTTGATCATAGTTCACTAATTTGATTTTTAATTAAATTT
>WTSP01013259.1:68145-94795 GCA_025331215.1 Actenoides lindsayi | reverse complement strand
GAAAGGAAAGGAAAGGAAAGGAAAGGAAAGGAAAGGAAAGGAAAGGAAAGGAAAGGAAAGGAAAGGAAAGGAAAGGCTATAGCAATAGAGCCAGTGCTCACCATTTATAAACATCTATTTGGATAGGCACCAGAAAACTTTAGCCAAACATCTCACAAGTCACAACATTATGTTCTTTCAACAAACCAAAATATTCAGTGTTTCAACATCAGATTAAAAGCTACAAAAATGTATGGAAATATATCTGAGAACACTGAGGGCATTGACGCTGTCCTAGATTCCTGGAATAATGTGAGTATTTTTAGATGAAACCATCTAGATAAGGACACTGCATAGTAAATTAAGAACTTTCCAATGTTTTCTGCCACTCAGTCTGGGATGACTTCCTGACTACTAATTTAATGATATGTGATGATCACTTGAGCATCTAAGCAAGAAATATCATGTCAGCACTTAAGAAATTTTCAGTAATGCTAGAGTCACTTGTGAACCTATAGAATAGCCTGTCATCAGTCTCCAAGTGCTTTTTTAGATGGAGAGTGAAAAACAGAACAAAAAAAAAAAGAAAAAAAAATAAATCAAATTTATTCATCCAGAAGGCAATCTCAATTACATATAATTTCTGTGAAATACGAAATAAAAAAGGTCCATATTTTTGATCAACGAAGCATGCAAGTTTATTTCAATAGCCTTTGAAAATTTAAATGAGTTGAATACACGTAGTCCTCATCATAAGATTTAGGACTGATTAATTTTTGATGTATGTGATCCCTTCTTTTATAATCTTTCCAAGTTTTATTTTAAAACCAAAAACATAAGAAAGGGTATCCCAGGACCTTACTTAGAAACATCTTCCTAATTGAGATGACGGAATTATTCATGGCCATTTTATGTCCATATGGTCATGCATAACATTGTCTTCTAAAGAAGCTCATTTTTGTCCTTCTTATATTTTCACACTTAGAAAGAAAGTAATACTGTCTCAACATTTGTTTTACTATCTCTTCTAATATGATTTCATAGGGATTTTTCTAGTCTCATAGTCATCATAATAGTCTTTTTCTGCACCTACTTCAGGTTAATTTTATCATTATCGGGTAAGTATCATAGAATCATAGAATCGTTCTGGTTGGAAGAGACCATCAAGATCATCAAGTCCAACTGTTAACCCAGCATTACCAGGTCACCAATAAACCATGTCCCCTCAGCACCACATCTATACGTCTTTTAAATCCCTCCAGACATGTGAACTCAACTACTGCCCTGGGCAGCCTGTTCCCGGGCTTTAAAACACTTTCTGTGAAGAAATTTTTCCTAATGTCCATCTTAAACCTCCTCTGGTGCAACCTCCTCATATCCTATTTATTTCTACATCAGAGAAGAGACCGATCTCCACCTCACTACACCCTCCTTTCAGGTAGTTGTAGAGAGCTTGAGGTCTGCCCTGAGCCTCCTTTTCTCCACACTGAACAGCCCCAGTCCCCTCAGCTTCTCCTTGTTGTGTCTAATACTGTATAGAGTAATTGTCATGAGTAACATTGTATAGAATATTTTGGGTAAGATCCTGACATGTTACAAAAGGGGAGCAATGTTTTCCTGAGAAAACCTTGCTTGATGCATCACAGGATATCATTAGAAAAATTAGAATCACCAATCAGAAGCAAGAAACTAGAAATTCAGAGGTTTGTTTTTGACTTGCATTTCAACACATCAGTCACAGATTATTTTCTGTGGCTAATTCTGTTATAAGTATACTTTCTGATGTAAAACAATTTATTTCACTGCTTCATTTCAGTATTTGGTAGAGATATCTGTTAGCTCCATGTACATCATTATCTTTTCCCTACAATTAGTATGATACCTATTTCACAATACATATAGTGTTTCATAAATACAGTATTTGTTACTTCTGGAATTTTATTGAGATTGTTACATAATGAACACATGTAATTTCATATAGGTTAAAGGTTAAAAGATGTAATTAAAAAAAAAGGAAGATATTGGAACTTCATAAAAAATTGAATTTAAATTCTAGTTAAATACATATCTAGTTTAATGATTACCTTTGACCTGATTTGAACATAACTGCTAGAAATTTTGAAAGTTGAGCATGGCAGCTGATTAAATATCAGAAAGGTTTTATGACTGACCTTAACTGACCTTATCTTTGCTTAATCCACTATTTTCTTTTGGTTTTAGTGCTATAAAATGGTTATTCTAATGCTTATAAAAATGCTGAATTAACAGTCCATTAACATCTAAAGCCTTCTTGATCTTGTTCTGTGATGGCTAGTACAGGTTTTCTTCATCAGTGTGACTAAAAAAAATGACCCAAAGGGAACATTTTGAAATCAGATAGAAAGACAGAGGGTATTTGAGACTGACAACAAAGATGTTAAATTAATAGTAAGCAGTTATTTGAAGTCTTATTCTCTATGACCTAGTTGCAAAATACAATTCATTTGATGTAGGCTCCCTGATAGCCAGCTGAGAATAATGTTATTTCTATCAAATATTATTGACTAGTATCTCCTTCCCACTCAAAACTCGGTCTACATAAGTAGAGAGTTTTCCTAATTCATTATTAATTTCCTGGCACATGAAGTCCCTTTTCATACTGTCCTTTCCTCTACAAGTACCATAATTTCATGACAAGTTTTTCTTTTAGAATTCCTAGAATAAACAGGGAGAGGAGAAGACATAAGACAATGTATTGGGTTTATGTCTTTTGACTGTCTTTCATAAGAAATAGGCAAAATCCTGACCACATGTAAACAATGGTAGAGAATTTTGTTCTAAATGGATATAGAAGACAGCACTACCAGAAGCACTGATTACAAAACCCATTGCTGCAATCTAATTTTGCAACCCAAATAGTGAAAGTACTTAGTACATCTTAACCTTTTAGAGACTGAGAAGTTTTATAATAAAATAGATTTATTAAAGGAGGAAAGAAGTCAAGAGGAATGAGGAGAGGAAAAATAACAGAGAAAGGTGAAGGAATTATGGTTTTAACTGAAGTCTGTAAAATCATGTGACTAGTCTTTTTTTTCCAAGCTGCCAAAATGGCTAACCTGCATAATACTGATGGACTATCACTAATAATTGACCTTTAAATTGTATGCTAATATTATACTTTATATCTATTTTAGAGCTAGGAGAAGGTTAAATTTATTTGCTTGCAGACTATAATTTATATCTTTAGTCTCCTGTGTTCAATTACATTTTCTGAAGTGCACTAAGTTTAATAATTCATACTTATCAGCTCTCTGATGAATACACTCCATTGTAAACAAGATGTCCTGTTTCTAAGCTAGTTAAAGTTGTATTCTTTTGGTCTAACATCATGTAATTTTGTACATACTCACTCTTCCGCCTGTTGCCTGTAAACACCTCTTGTCTCTAGCTCCTTGGACAATATGTACAAAAAGTATAAAATTTGTTCTCTGTCTTGTAACATAAAGATCAGTATGATCTTATTTATAGAAAAATCACTTAAAAATGAAAAGAATAGGATGTTTCAGGAGCTACTACAGTTTTTTCCTAAGCCTAGTTAGCTTGATATTCTTCTAAACACAAGATATTCTAATTTTATACTTCGGCTCACATTGAGTGTCCAAAGATTAGATTCTATTGAAAAAGCAAAGAGTAAAAAAAGAAGCTTTATTATTGACCTACAGTATGGATCTTAATGCAGTATGCGGAGAAAGAAGGCATAGAAACTGAGAAGTGTTTATAAATTATGAAAGACTTCATTGTGAACTACCAAAGATTTCCAAGAAAAATAAAAGAGGTTTTCTAAAGAATTTCGCTTATGTAGTTTTAATAGGAATGATACATATAAAGTTTCATGCAATTCTTTCATTATTTGTAGACATATAGACAAAATATAAAAAAGGTGAAAGTTATAGATGACCTTTTTTTTCCTGTTATAACTAGATTTCCTAAGGTACAGAGTCCTAAAGAGCATTGACCTCAGTTATCTGCTCTTCAGGGAATTTAGAAGATGGAGGAGCAGTTCTGATCCTGGACCTTAGATGTGGTTAGCTGCCACACTGACACTGATCATGTGCTTAAAGACCTTTGAATACCTGAACCTGGCCTCATCCACTGGAAGACATGTTGTTCTCTGGGACAATTCATGGCTTCTCTAGCACAAAATTTTTGCCACTGCATTGCACAAATTCTGAGCTACTGGATGACAAATAAAACAGCTGTCGTATTTAGTAAAAGTCCTCTCTGAGCAGTTTGAACTCTAATGTCTTCTGTTTCACTGACTTTTTTTCATTTAAACTTGTTGAAAAGAGTGTCACACATGTTCCATTTACTTTAGGAAAAATTTTTGATTTCAGAGTATTGGCATCTTTTTTAATTCACTCAGCAAAAATTTCATCAGACCAGTTTCATTGACCTGAATATTATTTCACACTATTTTTGGACAGTATGATCACCTTTTAGATTAATTGTGTATCAAGTTTGTCTGTATCAATTTGTTTATATCATTTTTGTCTACTGACAAGTTACAGAGATAAAGTGTTAGAGAAAACCCGTTTTGTTACTGAATCTGATGACAGATTACTTGAGTTGCCTCCACTTTGGCTTTCTAATAGACCAGAGACTCCTGATGCACATGGAGGGTAAACTTCAGAGATATTATTTCATGAGAGGTAGTCTGTTGAAGACCACTAGCTTTCCTACACATTGCTTTTCCAATACAACTTGCTCATGAGGGGCCTTTAAATTATCTTTTTCAAAGGGAGGACAGATTTTTAAATTTACAAAAACTTTGAGTATTTTATGATTGAATGGCAAGAAGGAAGAATTAATTTTCCCTCCTTAAATGGAGCTTCCATGTTAGTAAACTTTAAATTTATTAATCTCAGGTTAGTTAAACCATGAGGTTTACAAAAGTACATGTTTTACTTTAGGAAAGTATATTAACTAGCTTCAGCTGTTGAAGTAAATTATCTGAGGAGAATATACATTCTCAAAACATTTCCTGTTTACTTGCATATATGATTTCTAAATACTAAAACATCAATTAAGTGTTTGTTGTTATTGTTGTATACTCAACAGAAGGATATGAAGCTTTCTTTTACCTCAGAACAAAGTATACTAGCCCTCCAACATATTTATATACCACTGTTTGATTGTGGATTTGAGTGAATGCTTACTTCAAAGACAGAATAAATAAGCAAATTAATTCAATCTTTCTTTCTTTGTCTGGAATTCTATATAACACAAGATGTATTAAATAAAAGTATAGGAATCCTTTGTTTGTGCTTTTTTCTACAACATTCCATCCCACTGGTTGGAATCACATTGTTGCTGACATTGCCTCAGGAATAGTTTACTCCAGACTTATGCCAGGACTGAATTCTATCCATGAGTAGACTTCATATATTGAATTTAAAAGAGAAAACAAACACTTATTACCTAGATGCTATCACACTATTTTTGTTCTCCAAAATATTGAAAACATTCTGTTCCTCTTCAGGGATTTATATCAACAGTTGACAAAGACAGATGAATCAACCAATTCACAGAGCAGACCAGTGACAAATCTGGACAGATAACTTGATAATCTGGTTCTGAGGCCAACAATGTCTTTTCTTGGCAGCATCATTAGTAGTAGTAGCAAGAGTAACAGTAGTATAGCTGTTCTGTTTACAAGGCCTAATAATCATCTATGACCAATTGCATGAAGCACCACATAGAGAAAATTAAAAAAAAAAAACAACCACCAACCTCCCCCCCCCCCTCAAAAAACACCTTTCCTATAGGACATAACAGCTAGAGAAAGAGATGATCAGTGAATGTATACAGGAAAGGATGGAAAATGAGAGAACGAGACATTGTCATTCAGCATAGTCTACACATACCATCAGTCTTAACTCTATTGTAGGTGAGAACAGACTGTTAGCCACAGCCTTGGTATGTATATGCTTTACCTCTTCATGAATAAAAACTTACCAAGAGACAACAGAAATCTTTCCAGTTCCTGAAGTTGTGTTTTTTCTAGTACACAAAGGGCAAACTAAAGACAGTTCTTTATGCAGATGACAGTAAGTGACTAGATGAGACTGATTAGAATGCATGCCATTGAAAGATGCCTCCCCTGTTTCTGTTCTGCTTCAGTTGTAGTCACTTGTATTTACATACATATTCATTACAGGTGTTAATTTCTGATAGCATCCCCTTCCTGTCTTCTCTCTACATACCCACCTGTTCCCAGAAGGACAAGAAATCTGGATTGTTGGCTACCTCTGCTTATTTCCAACCAACTGTGGCTTTTTATTATTGAAGTAATCCCAGATATCACAGTAGTTATTTGAATTAAAATCCTTTCATGAAAGTGCTTTGTGCGTGAGCCAAGATGGTCTACATTAATCTTTGAGTTCTAATAAAGCATGTTGACCTGTGCTCAACCACAGTTAAAAAAAATAAAATTCATGCATAATATATTAATCTATTTGTCATGATCACCTGTTGCTATCAATCTTTCACATTATTTTATTTTGTTATCATATAATAATTTACACTGAAAGATAACTCCTGGTTCTACCTCAAAGCCAGCTTATCAAGGTCATATAATAGGAGTAGGAAACTATTTTATTTTTTTTTTCTAATTCCCAAGCTTTGACTTTGACATTGGCTTGTACTCCAGTCACCTTCTACGTGAGACTACTACAAGAGATAATTTATGTGTATCCAAAACAGCAAAATGATATATTAGTAAAAGCTTTAGTGTCAGACATTATATTTGAGGGGATAGAGGATGGAAGGGGAGAGAAGAAGAGAAAAGAAGGAACAAAATGTTCATCTTTTCACTAGCCTGTTTTTAAAAAAAAATATTTTTTACACTCTTTGAATTTTCACAGTGTCCTCAGAGATAAATATACCACACTTCTTCATTTCTGTAATTGTTTTCTATATGACACAGTCAAACTCTACCAGAAACTGAAAGAGAAAAAAACCATATGAACAAATATCCAGACAGAAGTAGTAACTGAATCAACAGGTTGTGTGTCCTACTAGACCTCCATTCAGGTGTTCATCGTACATAACGTAGGGAAACTTCATGTTTTGAGGAATAGGAAATTTCTTATTAATTTTATCACTTAAGTATTTAATCTCTCTCCTTAATAGTTCTTTTTTTTTTTATATTTGAATAGGATGAGACCAGACAAAGTACTGTAGACTGTTGGAAGATACGGTTCTGCAGGATAGAAACATTATCAGCTTGAAGGAAATTGTATTCCAGCAGCAGCCGGTAAAATGTTATTTTTCACATCATTAGGTCATGGATGAAGCAATAAAAACACTGGAAAAGCATGGTACTCTTAATCTCTCTGTCATTTTGTTGCTTCAGCCCCTTTCTATATTAATAAAATCTCAAGCAAAGCAAGAGAACAGATTCCAAAACAGGAAGATTATGATGCATATGGATTGTATCTACAGTCATGAAAGTCAGTAAAGCTACAGATGGTCACACAGTCTGAGGAAAGGTGTAATTTTCTTAGCTCAGAAATTCTATATGCTCTTATTTTTAGGGAGAAATATGTTTGGGTTGGGTTTTTTTCTCCAGTCAGTATTTCACCATTGACACTTCATCAAGTATAAACCTTTTGTAACACTGTCTTCAACTTGTGCACAGAAATGATCTTTGTGAACAAGGGTACTGTTCATTGAAGCAAAATTATGTGTAGTATGCTGATAGTAAGTAAGCAGTTTATGGCATTAAAAACATCTTATTAAGCTACTTGCATTACCACTAAAAGATGCAGGTTGTGGCTTCTAGAAAATGAAGGTAAGTAGAAGACATTGTGTAAGAAAAAAAGATTATCCATCTCAAAGTCTTGATGCTGTATGTGGTCATTTGTCAATCTCCCCTAACAAGGTGCAAACCTTGACACCTCTTGAAAGTGAAAGGGAGATCTACCAAGCCCTCCAACATGAACAGGATTTCACCTAGTATTTTTTAGGTGGATGACTAAATTCTTTCTCCACATAATTTCAACAGTGTGATAATAATAAAGGATGTTTTGACCATTAAGGAAATATAAGGACATTAACATTCAGACTGACCATTCTTGTCAGACTTGAATGGTCTAATGTGGCTTGCATGTCTGGCTGGATAACACACTTACCCTAATTGACGGGTAGTTAGTCTCAATGAGAGGAAAAGCTATCAATGTATTAGGGAGTACTAAGGCAGAGCAACAATTAAAACATTACACTGAAGTGCAGAGAATGGGCATTTTGTACTTGTACTGTTTTCAAAACTTTTTCCTCTTTTTCTGTGCATCAAGACCATGATATAAATAATGATGAAACTGAGATACAGGTAAGAAATCTTGACAATTACAAAATTTGAGTTTGCTACATGTTTAAAAATTCCTGATAGCAGTGCCAGAAAACGACAGTGTATTTTGAAGTTGTAAGATTAGACCCATGTCATGATTTGAACGGTGTTAATGGCAGCTTAACTGTAGTATTTGTGAGCTCATTTTTAGAGAAAGTGACAGATTAGTTTCATTGTAGTCTGTTGATGCTATGTTTAGCTTTTTCTCTATAACTTCTTGGCATTAAAGAGAAGGAACATCTCAGGAATTTCTTTTATGCTAGTAACACAAGAGAAAAAGCTAAGTCTGAAGTCAAAACTGAAGAAAAAGTCGGGCTATACCTGACTGGTATGTTTTTGACCAAAGAAAAAGAAAAGCAAAACATCCAATAAAAAAAAAAGTCAACTCATCCAAATGTAAGCTTTTCACCAAGAATACCACTTTTAACAATAAAAAAAATATCCCAAAACCCAACCACCAACTTCACAGCTCTCAGGTTGCATGACCTTTGTGTCAAGGTATCATCAGACAGGAATAATTGAATAGAATGACCTAGCAAATCATCTTTTAGCCTTTGTGAGCAGGAGACCAAGTTCTAATTCCCTACTGTGTCTAACTTAGCATGATTTTTCTTTGATGTACACTGAAAAGAAATTCTGCCTTTGGCAGAGATGGGAGGGAGCAGAAGGAGAAAACAAAATCCTTGATTTTTTCTATTCCTGGTTTAGCATTTCACTTGCTTTTATAATGCACATTATTTATCAAACAAATATTAAACTCTGTTAAACTTTTTGTCATTTCTAGCAATAGGAATTTCAATCTGATAGTATTTTATTATAAAATAACACATGGCTTTTAAAATACCATGTAAATAGCAGTCCTTGCAACACTTTTAACAACTTTTAAACTATTTTGGGTTAAAATATGAAAACAGTTTATTTTTACTGTGGGAGCCATCTTAAAAGTTTTCCCTGAGTCTAAACTGTACTTTTCTACAAGCTACATGAAACATTAATGGAGATAGACAAACTTTTTGAGAGTATGACTAAGTTTTTATATACTGTCTTGTTAAATAAAGTATTTTAAAATAGTTTGTGAGAGGAACACTTAAATTCACATAATTTTTCAGGAAATATATGTTCACATACGAGATAAGAGAAGAGGCATGTATATGATACACCATTGTGGCTTCAAAACAGATTTCCTTCTGATTTTTCTTTTCTGCTTTCACTGTGATTGATTTGATAGATAAAGATTTCATTACAATATTGTGTCATATACGAATTAGGTAAATCAAGTTATTTTCAGCCAATATATTTCTGCCTCCAATTGTATGGCCTAAGATTTCACAGATTTTATGTACCACATTGATTTTTTTTTTTTCCTCTTTTATGAGAAATTATAAACTATAGTCACAAAGCAAAGTATAGCATTTGTATGTGGATTTTTTTTTTCATTCCCTTCACCTAGGAAATAGATTATTCCTGTTGTGGGCTGTGATTGTCCTTGTTTAATAAAAAAACCTGCAGGTAGACATCCATAAAAAACTTTTTAGTAAACAATACAATATGTTTTTAGCTGTGTCGATACTGAGCAGAGAAAGAATTCTTGGTATAGAAGACATGGTGATAGGGTGGATCTGGGAAAATTAGTGATGTCATAGTTTAGACTTTGACCTCTGGTTATCTTGTAGACTTTCCTGCTTCTGTCAAACAAGTAAGATGACATTTCTGTCTTTTGCAATTCATTCTTACAGTCACAGACCGACCAAAATATACTTGATTCCATCCACCTATCACAATGTTATACAATACAATGTTGTCTCAATACTACTCTACATGGATACTAAAGTAGAGAAAAATTCTACATATAAAAAACCAAAATCAGCCATGTGACAGGTTGCAACCAAGAATTTAATGCTAGATTTGATGTAGGTAATAGTGTTCACCTTTCAACACTTTAATGATCTTAAGAGTCAGTGTAATAGTACACTTTATATTATATTTATTTCTTTTTCAGAATTACAAACTGCTTCTTCTCTTTATATCATAAAAGAGTGCTTGTCCATAAAAATAAGATGCTGCCATTTTGTATTTCATAGCATGTTTTAATCCAAAATAGGTAAAAAGACAAGAAATATTTTTTTTTATTGATGACCACCAGCACCTGAATTGTAAATAGGATAAAATAATTTTAAAGATAAATTTTTATTAATCCCCTCCCCCTTTAAATAAACAAACAGACAGCAAAGAAAACTAGTAGAAAGGAAGCAATTTATTTTTTTTTTCCCCTTAATGTTTAGGGAGAAGGAGAGATTTTAGTAGGTATCATCAAATTTCATGAATCTTGTAGTGATTATATTAACCCAGCTATTATCAGGACTAGGAAGTCCTGTGCTACGCCTTAGAGGGGATATAACTTAGTAGAGTAAGTACACTAAGTTTATTCTTTCAAATACAAATGTAAGTTAGAAGGTCTACTGTTTAATTCTGTTGAATTCAGTAGATTTTACACTGGTGAAAGCTGAGGTAAGGAGCCTTGCCTTATGTCTTATTCAAATGCCTTAACTTTACAAGGATGTTTTTTAGTATCCCTCTTAAAACCATATGTTTTTCAAGGTGCTTGGAGATCTCAATTTAAAATAAGCTGATTCAATTGTCATATGGAGGAAGAAAAGATGTGTTGATATTTCACTCTAAGATGGGAGTAGTTGTGATGTTTGACATACATTTTAAGCCGGACTTGTGGCCTCCAGTTAGATACTGGAGCTCTTCAAAAAGATAATAAATAAATGAAAGGGGAAGTCTTTTTAAAAGGCCTGTCTAATTAATTTGCTCAAATAATTTCATAATCTTTCCAGGAATATTTCTTATATTTTACATTATTTAGTCAGTAGAATATATGTTATGACATCAGGCTATGCAATATAAATAACACTCAAGGAAATAATTTGAATCAGAGTATAAAGTGTGAAAACCTATAATCGTGGTAATTTATGTAGAACATTATACAGTACGTGTATTATGCATACCCTATGTATATACCATAGTAACATCTGTCATCAAACATAAGGGATTTCCTCCTTTCTTTCTTACTGCAACAATATAATCAGTAGGTAAACATATATAATGTAATGACAAATTTACTCGAGTATTTGAGAACTGTGCAACAGAAAACATATCATAGAAGAGAATGGTTTGGGTTGGAAGGGACCTTGAAGACCATCTGGTTCCAACTGTGTTGCCATGGGCAGGGACACCTCCCACAAGACCAGGCTGCACAAGGCCCCATCCAACCTAACCTTGAACACTTCCATGGAGGGGGCATCCACAACCTCTCTGGGCAACCTGTTTCAGTGTCTCACCACCATCACAGTGAAGAATTTCTTTCTTACATCTAATCTAAATTGACCCACTTTCAGTTTAAAACCTTTACCCCTTGTCCTATCACTCATTACATGCCCTTGTAAAAAGTCTCTCTCCACTTTTCTTGGTAAGCCCCCTTTAGGTACTAGAAGGCTGGTGTAAGGTCTCCCTGGAGCCTTCTATTCTCCAGACTGAACAACCCCAACTCTCACAGCCTGTCTTCACAGGAGAGAAGTTCCAATCCTCTAATCATTTTTGTCGTGTCCTCTATACCCACTCCAACAGGTCCATGTCCTTCTAACATTCCGGGCCCCAGAGCTGAACACAGTACTCTCACAAAAGTGGAGTAGAGGGGGAGAATCACCTTCCCAGACCTGCTGGCCATGGTTTTTTTGATGCAGCCCAGAATGTAATTGGCTTTCTGGGCTGCAAATGCATTTTGATGGGTCCTGTTGACCTTATCAACCAACACCCCCAAATCCTTCTCCACAGGGCTTCTCTCAAACCACTCATCCCCCAGCCTGTATTTGTGATTGGTGTTGCCTCAACTCATATGCAGGACCTTGTCTTGACCTTGTTGAACTTCATGAGGTTGTCATGGTCCCACCCCTCAAGCCTGTCAAAGTCCCTCTGGATGGCATCCCTTTCCTCCAGTGTGTCAACCACACCACACCACATACACAGCTTGGTGTTGTCTGAAAACTTGCTGAGGTGCGCTCGATCCCACTGTCCATGTTGCTGACAAAAATGTTAAACAGCACCAGTCCCAACGCTGACCCCTGAGGAACGCTGCTCGTCATTGGTCTCCACTTAGACATCAAGTCATTCACTGCAACTTTTTGAGTGTGACCATCCAGCCAATTCCTTATACACCAAGTGGTCCACCTGTCAAATCCATGTGTCTCCAACTGTGACTCTGTGCAGGACATAGTCAAATGATTTGCACAAATCCAGACAGTTTATGTCAGTTGCTTTTCTCTTATACATTAACACTATAATCCCACCATAGGTCACCAAATTTGACAGGCACAATTTACCCTTGGTGAAGCTATGTTGCTTGACATCAGTCACCTCCTTCATTTCAATGTCGCCTAGCATAGTTTCCAGGAGGATCTGCTATGTGATCTTGCCATGCACAGGGGTGAGACTGACTCGCTCGTACTTCCTCAGATATTCCTTTTTTTCCTTTTTTAAAATTGGGCGCTATATTTCCCCTTTTCCAGTGACTGGGAACTTCACCAGACTGACACAACTTCTCAAATATGATGGATAGTGGCTTAGCCACTTCATCCACCAGTTCCCTCAGGATCTGTGGATACACCTCATCAGGTCCCATGGACTTGTGCACCTTCAGGTTCCTTAGATGATCCTGAAGCTGATCTCCAACAGTGAGCAGTTCTTCATTCTTCCAGTCTCTGCCTTTGACTTCTGTGACTTGGGTGGTGTAGCTGGAGCCCTTGGCTGTGTCAAAAAAGTTACTGAGTACCTCAGTCCTCTCCATATCCCTGGTAATCAGGTATCCTATTTCCTTCCAGAGAGTGCCTACAATTTCCTAGGGCTTTAGCATTACTAACTGGATCCCTGGATGCTCAGACAATCTCTCTGCATTTCTCCCAGATTACCTGTTCTCTGTAAGCTTCTTTATTCTGTGTTGTTCAGGAGTTCCTTGTTCGTCCCTGTAGGCCCACTGGCTATATTTTCTGACTTCCTCTTTGTTGGGATGCATCACTCCTGATCTTGCAATAGGTGATCCTTGAAAATTAACCAGCTTTCTTGACCCTCTCATCCCTCTAGAGATTTATCCCATGGTATTCTACCAAGGAGGTTCTTGAAGAGGCCAAAGTCTGCTCTCTTGAAACCCAGCGTAGTGAGCTTTCTGTGCACTGTCCTCACTACCCTAAGTATCTTGTACTGCACCATTTCATGGTCGCTGCAGTCAAGGCTTCTCTTGAGCTTCACATTCTCCACAAACCCCTCCTTGTTGGTGAGAACAAGGTCCAGCATAGCATCTCTCCTTTTTGGCTCCTCTATCACTTGGAGAAGGAAGTTATCATCAATGAATTCCAGGAACCTCCTGGACTGCTTATGCCCTGCTGTGTTGTCCCACCACTTTTCCGTGATGCCAATAAGATCATAGTCCTGCAAGGATGTGCACATGTCTAACTCCTCTTGTTTATTCTCCGTGCTACATGCATTTGCAAAAAGGCATTTACATTGGGCCCGTGATGAAGCTGACTTACATGTACTGAAGAGTTTTTATGGCATTAAAGCTTTTTTCTTTCCATAGAGAACACACCAGTCCTCCCCTTCAACACAGTTTCATAACACGAGAGCTTTCTGGTTTTTTACAGATATAGAAGGTGGAAAAGCAAGGGAATTGCGCTGTTTACTCTAAACTATATTTAAATCTCCTCTGAGTGTTGTGTGCTAAAATCAGCATTTCTGACATCTTAATCCAGATGAATGAATTATCTTCCCACAAACAACAAGGAGATTAATAAAAAACTGTTCTCTCAGCACCTTGTTGATTTAATATCTACTTAACTCCTGGATCTTATCTTGCTCTCATTAAACTGCATACACATCATTCATTTTCTTTTTTTTTCTTTTTTTTTTTTTTTTTAATTTTTTATTGAAAATCTTACACGTATGACTAAAAGTCATGAGGAATAACTTTCAGTTCCATTACAAAATCTGTCATATATATATACCTATATATATATTTAATACAACTAGAAGCAAATCTACTGAATTATGAAACAATGATTGTCTACCAAAATGTGACTCAAATTAAATATGTTGCAGATGACTGAAATTATTTTGTTTTCTCTGATGGAGCTGAAGGCCACTTTCACATAGTTAATTGATAATGCTGGGCTGCAAAAATTACAAAGCCTTAATGATAATTTCCCATCTCCCAGACTGGTGTCGCCATATGTTAGGATTTTAGTACAAGGATCCTTCTTTTTGAAAGAAGTACATTTAGAGTGAGCATCATCCTCTATGGAGTACCTTCTATTCACAAACACAGTCCTGCAAACAATTCTGTATGTCTCTCAGTAACTGCAGGTAAGTCAAAGTCATTTCAAGTTAGGTACAAGCAAAAAAGTTTGCAGGAACAGTCTAACTTAGGAACTCATCTACAGATTATCTAAACCAAAACAATCTGAAATAATACTTAAAACCACTATTTTACTTGAATATATGCCTTATCTAGTAATAAATCATGAAAGATGAACTATAAATATTGCCAGAGTCATAAAAAAGCTGTCTTACTCTAAGAAACCCTACTTCAAAATCATACAGTATTTCAACTATCAGCAGTTGTCCTTCTGTTTTGGCACCCCTGAACCAGCGTACAAACTATGTGTACTGAGTTAACACCTTTGGGGAAAACTCCTTATGTGCAGCAGGACCTCAAGATGATTTCTGGAGTTAATAGCATTACATTGCTTAACATAAGAAAGAAATTGAAGTGTCATTTACTGTGATTCTTCAGCAGCAAAAGAGAAAGGCAAGGAGAAAGCAAGGTGTTTACAGTCTTTGAAGCATATAGCATGTTTAACCTTGAAAATTAAATCTTGCATTAAAGACACTGCCAGCTACCTCTGTAGTCTCCTTTCCAAAAATTCAATGTACAAATATTTTATTTGAAAGTCTTGGACTTTGTAATGGCTCAGAAGAACAACTGCATGTCCTTGGAGTTACTCTCCTTTCCTAAAGATGAATGGTGGGTGAGATTGCTTTACTGTAATTTCTCCATTTCCATGCTTCATTTCCTACATTTATCTGAGACTGGAGAAAAAACAGCATATTCTGACAAGTCTAATACCATGAGGCAGTAAAATGGACCTGAATTTCGTGGAGATTGGAGCTCCAAAATAAATATAACACTTTATGTCAAATAATAATAATAAAATGATAAATTCTCCTGTACAAATCAGAAGAGATAATAAAAAATAGCAAATAGATAGCAACATCTTTTCTATACCTACATGGGCATCACAAAACTTTTAAACCATAAGAATACCCCTCCATATTTCTCATTTTATGTGGTTTGCAAGTCACTTAGGTAAGTTGATGACTTTCTTAGTACAAGCAGTAATTTTTCATAAAACTACACAAAAATTGCAGAGACTCCTAATTAAATAGCTCTGAGACCAAACAGGGAGAAGAAAAAAAAATGATCTGCTGGGCTTTTGTTTGTTTTCATGTCTGTCCTTCTGCTTTCAGCCTAGCAGGCTGCATGCAACACTGTAAAAAAAAAAAACCTGCTAAAAACCCCTTGCATCTGTAAATACCATACATTGTAATATTGTACTGAATCATATATCAGATTTGTAAATTTGTTTCTGCTTACATTTATCTCATACCAGAGACTCTGTGTTCTAGATATAGCAATACTGTGAAGGCATCTACAGACTAATGTTGGCTTGTTGAAGTCACAGTGCATCACATACTCTTGAAAGTGAGTTGCCTCTGCAGGTATCTGAGGGTTGCTATCTATTTGAACGTGGCTGAGCATTTCATTTTATCAAAAATGCCACCAATGCTCGTATTCTGTGTGGTCAGTGCAGTTGCTAGGACAAGTCTAATGAAGATACGTTCCACCAAGGCAAAAAAAAAACCTAAAAGGTTAAAAATGGAGAAATATTTACAACTTTCTTCAGTCTGTAAGGTTGAGTTTTCTGGTTTAGTACTCTTCAGTGCATTGTCAGAGAAAAGTTCCAAGGCTATGAGTATAAGCAGTCTGGTCCAGTCCCATACATATCCGCAAGCCTTTTAAAGCGAGGGCCCCAGTCACTGAGGTAATCATAGTTCTGGTCAGAGTTTGAGCTGATCGAATCCAAAGAACTGAGCGACTCTGCCACTGAGCCATTTCCCTCAAACGCGTATGTCTGCAGGGAGTCGTAGGGTGGCGCACAGGGGTCCACATCAGCTTCCTTTAGTCTTTCCCAAATAAATTCCCTAAAAATGACATTATCAGGGATGCTTTTAAAAGTTGGTCTGCTCAAGAACTGAATCTCAGGTGTCACATCCCTTCTGGTCTTGGTGTCTCGGATGATGTTCAGGTTTCTCAAGGCAGCCATGTCAAAAGCCTCAGTATCTTCTTCTCCACCACCCTCATCGTCATACCTGACAATGTTCTCTCTGATATCTCTCTCTTCATCAAAAATGAGGGGCTCTTTTTTCCGTCGCCTCATGGTGACAATCAGCAAGACAAGAACTGGAACACAGAAAGACTGGAGTTTTAGCAATGCTGAAGTTTCTTCACATTTTTCCTAATGGTGGAAGTCCTAATGGAACTCATTAAGTTACTTGGCAAAGACTCATGGAAAGAGCAGGCAATTTATGCAGTTCGATTTGAAACCTAGCAGGTTCTGAAACAAGTTTTAAAACATAAGCGTTTTAAACATTAAAGAATCTATTTCCAAAACCATTCTGGATTTAAGTCTTCATCTCTAATTCTGTATTCTATGCTTTCTGCTAAAAATAAATTTCAGGACTGCTTCAGTCTGACTATTACAATCTCATAGTTGTGAAATAAAAAAAAATAAAATAAGAAGACCTTTTCCTGAAGTCTTAATTGCCCAAGTGATAAAAGCACATTTATAAAGTAACTGAATCGAATTTAACAACCACAGTTTGGGAAGTGACTGAATTAAAGTATATGACCAACCTCTGCTAAAAAAAAAATATTAAAAAAATTATTAAAAGAATCGTAGATTGAAGAACACTGAATTGTTAAGCAATGTGTAAAATAAGACTGTCTTAGTACATGGATTAAAAGTATCTTTATATAAGACCTCACTTTCCTATAAAGCACGAAGTACTTTATTTGAAGTTTATTAATTACATCTAATGAGAACTGCTAGGGCTGGAGTTTATTGGATCAGCCAGTGCTAGAAATGTAATTATTTTCAAATTTTAATCCCTAAAGTTTCTTTCAGCTTGAAAGCTAATACTAAATTGCAAAGACAGCCGAAAGTACTGTGAGAAACTCACTCAAGGCTTGTCTTGTTCAAATATAGTTTTGGTAGAGCAACATCATTGCTGACACACGAAATATGGAACCAGCAATCTGAATATCGCACCCATCTGTGAAACATGATGGAATGTGATTCATCCTCCTAGAAAATGATTAATATTATATTGTGGCATCTGGATAACATTTGCTGAGTTAATGTTACTTCTAGAAAATAGCAGATATCACTACGACTGTAAAAATAACAGTACGTTGAAAAGTGTCATCCCACATTCAATTAATCTCTTCTGATGTTTATTTTTAATCTTAAGAATCTGTGATTATATGCATTCATGTGTCTAACATTTACAATATTTACTTACAGCAATTTGATGTGCTAGAAAAATGCTGTATCAACATCTGGAAAAGTAAAAGCTTATAGAGATAAAATTAATCTTGAGCTTCCCTGGGTAGTCCCGAAAGTGGCCTCCATAAATCGTATGATATAGGACTCTCATTCTTGAAAGCCTTTCTTTTCATGAAGGAATTTTTAAAATCAATATCAATCTAGTCATTGTGAGGCATGATTTAATATTGGTATCACTTGGTTAGACTAAACCAGTCACTCAGAGACTGTACATTTAGAAATCTGTATCATACATCTACAGACATTATGGTACTATTTGGAATTGGCTAAAGCATATGATGGCTTTAAAGGCAGACTTTTGTGATTCTTTTTATTTTCCTTTGGAGTCATTCATAACTAAAAATAAAATGGGAACAAGATTTTTTTTTTCTGAACTTTTTGACAAGTATATTAGGTAATATTTTTTCCCTTTTTTTTTTCAGTAGCTACCAGGCACACATCTAATGATCCATCTACTAACAGATGCCTTGTGACACCATATTACTGCAGCATCAGCATCGCTCTTTCACTTTTTTTGCCCCTGGCATCTCCCTGATTCATGCTTTATGTATTGAATTAAGAAGCCACTAGTTTGGGGCATTTTGCTTTGAACAATATTTACATAAGCAGTTTGACAGTATAAGATTTTGACCTTTAATGTGGCTTTTGTGAAATTTCACAACATTCTGATATTTGTATAATACAAATTGAGCTGTAAATTATACAGTACAGAACACAAAATTGTCACCATAGAGACTGCAATTGCACTTCACTCTTAACGTTTTTCCTTGTTATAAAGATATTTCAAAGCAAAAGACAAATTTGCGTGCTGACAGTACAAATACACATTTAAGTGACAATTGCTATTGACATAAATTTTTAATTACTTTTTTTTACCATTTACTGCCAAAATTTTTATTGCCATTTAAGTAAACATCCAACCACTTCCTTTACTCAAGTGTGTGTTTTCACACCACTGTCCTTAACATACTTCATTTTGACAGCTAAGTACCTGCTAATAAGTGAAAAATGATGAAAGTAAGCAGGTCCACCTAAAGGTACAATAAAAATCAAGATACACTGAATTTTTTATATAGTATTCCTTGCACATCTCACACTTGCTTGAACCCAAGAAAAATATAGACTCTTGCTAAAGGTTAAATATTTCAGCATTTACATGGTTTTATGACATTGTTGATTTCTACCCTTTCCAACAGCTACGAGCAGTAAAGCTTAACCTCTAACGGAGCAAAGCTTTAGCTGCATTGCAGGATGGCAAAAGTGAATACAAGCCCAAAACAAATTTCACTGATATCTAAATCAATTGCAAAAGGTTTTAAAGCTTATCCATTTGCCATTAAGTTATGGTGCATTTGTTTTCCTTCATTGGTTACAAAAGCAGAGATTAAATCAGTGATCAGTGACTGGCTGAACATCTAGAAAACCTAACAACATGCTTTTTAGAGAAGAAATAATGCAAAGGAAAAGTTTTATGGATATGTATATTGCACAGTAACACCACTAGTTTCGTTCCATACTAGTACACCAAACCCATGATAAAGAGATGAAATGGTAACTGTGATTTCACGTACAATTTAACTAAGAAATAATCCAGTCGATATTGGAAGCAACTAATTTTAAAGACTAAATAACAAGAACTCATAAAAAGAGATCTAAACAAGTCTTTTTTTGTTGTTCTGAGTTACTGAAATTGTTACTAATGTTGATTTTCTTCAACAGGTAAAATAGTTAAGAGAAATTGTCATTTGTATTTATATTAGCTGTCGGAATGCATAGTTTAATCCTTGTGTCAGTATAGATGTAATGATAATGTCAGTAGCTTCACTTCACCTAAATCAGTCTATAGACAATCAACTTTGAATACAAAAGTGGAATATTCCTTTGCCATTTTGCAGTTTGCTTTATGGAATTATTATTAAATTTCCATTTTGATATGATTCAGCAAAAAGCCAGCTTTAGGTCACCTGAACGTATTTCTCTGTTTTAGTATTAATCTTTCCTTTTTTACTGCAGGCAATTGCAACATAATTGTAAGGAAGCCATAACAGCCCTGAGACAACCTGAGGGAGCAGACTACATGCAGAGCTATACAGTAAGGGACAGAGGTAAATCACAAGTATTATCATGCTGTGTATACACTACACCCCTGAGCCTAGCATTTACTATAGCAATACGCTGCATCAGCTGCAAGCAAATCTTCACATTGGTTTATGCCTTAGGTGTGTTATGATTCATAAAGCTGAAGATTGGAGGTCCTCAGCCATCTAAGCAGCACAGTAATAATCTGTTTAGTTATACCTTGCAGTTGCCAGTACAGTCAGATGAGACCTGGGAATTACTGAGGTCAAGACTGAAGAAACCTGTATTTAATTCCCAGTTAACAAGCTTCATATATAACTGTTGTTTCATCAGTTTGGATTGATATTTGCAAAGTGACTGTCACCTTTAAATGTCCACACTGAGTGACCCTAATAGGCTCTAAACAGAGTTTAGAAAACAGCTTCTGCATTCTGTAATCAATGACCTTTCAAGTGACTTGATTTGAATATCCCAAAGAAAAACAGTTTAACAGATTAATTACTTTTAAAACTGCAAAACCCACACATGCTCCATAATCACATTCTGTGCACATTTTACCTATTTAGAGAATAAGATACTTGTGATTAGGACTGCTGCTTCTTCTTTATGAATCACACAATTGTGTGCTAATTCAATTGAGTTCTTATAGGTATTATAGTAATAATAACAAATCCCTCATCTCTCAACTGAAAAAATAATTGAAATTTGTTGTTGACGTTTAATCAATGTATTACTAACCTGTAAACTCTAGCACCACACTAATAGGAAGATTTTTTTAGTGATTCTGATAAAATAGGTGGTACTAATAGATTATAATCAGAAGTATGGAAGATAAAAAATCATGAAAAAGCATTATGTCAATCTAACTTTCCATTGTTCCAATACAAAGAAAATCTTTAACCTCTTAAATACAATTTAGTTATCTACAGGTGGACATACTTCTTTTTCTGTGTGGTTTTATGTATGCATTGTATACTAAACACTTGTTACAAAAGCAATTACTGTGTCTGGAAGATGCTAACTGCAAAACAAATTACCTTGAATTAAATTACCATACAATTTTCAGAGGAGTTAAAAAATTCCTACTTAGTTCTCTAAAAATTCTGTACAGTCTAAGCCAAATACAAACTAGCTTTTTATATGCTTTTTATAGAATAAATTGCAAGTGTTTTTTAGAAGTTTTTTTCTTTAAAACAGCCTCACTGCACTGTGAATAATTATAAAGCTGTTTTGAGTAATTAACAAAGTACTGGATGTTTCTTGTGGAATAAAATTTAGAATTTAATCTCCACCAGTCAATATGAGGAGGGGAGAAGATTTTGGTAAAATGCTTTTAAATCTAAAAAAATTATTTCAGTTTGAAAAAAATAGTCTACACCATGTTATATGCAATTATATGAATTAGGATATTTTAGTAACTTTCTTCCTTCTTGGCATTAGTGAAAACATTGTGTTTATCTGAAATTGATCAGTTGCTTAAGTAAAAATAACACTAAGAAATCTCACTGAGAAAATCTGAGCCTTGGACAAAACAAATGGTTATTTATTGGACAGAAGGATGTAAGGGACAAGAACAAATATCTAAGTACATCATAAGAGGTTACTGAGAATTTAGGATAGTAGTGCCAGAATGCTTGTATCTGTGACATTTATGCAAATCTCATGCCTCCTCCACTTTGAGACTGGCACTCACACTGACATGACATTGATAAACATGAATGGATTTGCACTGTGTGTTAATCTTGGGTCAGGAAAAATTTTTAGTAGCCTGTCTCCTCTTTTCACAGACAAACTCTTACACAAAAATGCACGTCCCTTCATCCCAGCCCTGGAAATGCCTGCCAACAGCTGAAGCCTACTTTTTGATGATGTGCTAGTGAATCTTCATGATTTTTTCTCAGGAAAGGATGTGAAAAGAAAAAAGGGAAAAGGAGAAAGTAAATTCCTAGTTGTACTACCATTCAGCTGATCCCAGAAAAATGTCTTCCAGGAAAAAATGAGAACAATAAAGGCAACAAGACTGGGGTTTCACTGAGCAGCAGTGATGCTTAGGCACCTCCTTCTTATGAAGACTGGCACCTGGCTGGAAAGAAAAAAAGCAGCAGGGTACAGTACCAAAATACAGAACTGAAAGCCAGGGTTAGCATGCAAATGCCACCTAAACTGTGCCTACAGCTCTGAATGGTACCCGAAAGGAACAATTTAGATTAGAAGTGATGACAGAACATAAAAGTGTCTATTTGGATAAACAATGGTGATGCATTCAGACAGCTGAATTTGGAAGTCAAATTCTTTGACAAAAAAAAAATAAATCAATAGTAAGGTGATCATATGCAAAATTCCCCTTCAGTGCACACAGCCCTTAGTCAAAAACCATATTCAGAAAGCATATCCTCAGTTCTTCACCAAATCCTCATTCTATACAGTCTAAAAATGACTGGGAATACAACCTCTGGTTTCTTGATTTATTGGTTGTATTTGAACCCTGGTGTACTGAATAAAATAAAAAAGTTAATGCCTGATAAGAAAATTCTTGTGTGCTGAATCTTTGTACTTGTTAATGTGTGAACTTTTTGACAATAAGCAAAACTACACTTTTGCATCCTGCAGGATGATCCTTCTTCTTTACTCCTCAGTTTGAGCCTTTACTACTACCATGTAGTTATTTTGCATAAGGACTAGGCATGAAATGAGAAATGTTAACCAAACTAGGATGTTGACACTGTTCCACCGTTTTACACTTTTACCTAGTTATAGTTTTACTGCACAACATAAAATCCAACTGTGCTACCAGTTGTGGAAGTAACTAAAGAACATTCTGTAGAATATGCTCAATTAAATGATTCCCATCAGTAAATAACATCTGTTGTATTTTCTGAATGTCTTCTGTTCTATGCAAATCAATAAATGTTTAAAACTTGTTGCATCTCTGAAAAAAGGACACACACACTGATCCTGGTTATATGGTAAGTATGCTAAACCAAATGCTTCCATAGACTGCACTGTCTATCTCTTAAATATTACATTTGATGCAAGTGATTTTTTTTTTCTTTTACTCCTATTTCTAATGTACATCCAGAGGCAGCTTGACATAGAAACAAAGTACCTGAACTTGAAAATCTCAAACTGAAGATTTTGTGTGGCTCATGATAAAAAATACTGGTCTGCCTGAAATGTTAGGTGTTCCTGTTTAGAGAAATTTAGAGGGGGAAGGAGGTGTTGTTGAAGATTATATACATATTTATATATATTGCTACTTTATATTGAATAGAAAATAGGGATAACAGGAAGAAGACGTACCTAGCAATGTCAAGACACAGGCCAATATTGCTATCAGGGCTCCAGTGCTAAGTCCTGCAGGCAAGATATATGCTTCTGCGTTGCATGTCTGAGCAATACCATCTGCATCACAATCACAGACTCTGATGGTGAGGGTATTAGTGCTACTAAGTGAAGGTGATCCACTGTCCACAATGAATATTGGCAAGTAGAAAACAGACTGTTCCTGTCTTCTGAACCCATTTCTTCTAGTTAATACTGTTGCAGTGTTATCTAGATAAAGGAATAAATAGATAAATACAAAATATATGACCTTCCTAAAACATCAGCCTATAAATAATACACTCTTTCACTTAAAAGACTTTATAAACACATTTATATTATTTCAACAGGTTTAGCTTTCTTGGTTATATATTTTTTAAGCTGCAGAGATAGGATCAGCTGAGCAAGGATATCCAACTAAATAAAGATTTCTATTTTCCACAAAAGACTGTTTCAAGATTGAAGAGGTCTATTTTGTCTTAGTTAAACTCACAGTTCCACATTCTTGATAGATAGTTGAAGGTACTCCAGATTATTGAAGATGAGATCATTGAGCAAAAAAAATTACCCTTCAGCGTTCAGATTAAGTCTCTACATACCCGTTTCAGGCTTAATTTTCACGGCTATTATTTACCAATATAGATACTATATTAATGGAAAGGATGAATATATTAACAGGAGAATAAGTTCTGAAGACCAATGAAATATTTTTTGAATGCAAAAAAATCCAGTTGGTTTTTACAAGTGATCGCACATGTAACAAAGACATGCTCTTGTTTTCAGTCTTATGTGAGAGTCAAGACCACTAATATAATAGGTCTAAAATATGTGGTTTGATGCTGGTCTGAATTGGGTGATTAAAAAAATCTGTGTGTTCCAGAAAATATGTGCAAAACTCATTGTGTTCAATACAGGTTGACAGCTCCTGAGAGGTAGGGAGTTACTTCTCCTAGAATGTACAGAAAAGGATGGTCGGTGGATCGATCGATCGATCGATCGATCTATCGATCGATCGATCTATCTATCTATCTATCTATCTATCTATCTATCTATCTATCCATTTATAGACAAGTATATTCATAGTCCTGGAATAGTTGATAGTTATCTTATTGTGTCATCTATTATGACCTACCCATCAAAATATGCAAGCACTTCATATAGCACTATATGAAATATGCATAAAATTAATTAACATTGAAAGAGGCCACTGCTCCTGTGTCTTATGACTCCACCAATTTTACTGGCATTGCTAAAAGTTTATTACTACTTTTCCCAAATTAGAAGTTCTCTGGAAGAGGGCCTGCCTTTTCATTTTACAGCACTTGGAACCCTGTCAGATTTCCAAATAGAATCTTTTTCTAATGCATTTTTATTATTTTAATCTTTATTACAATTACAGTCTTTAGAACTGCAAGATGCTCAAATTAAGCATGTCAGTAAGCACATGCAAAGTAAGGCAACAGAAAGCTGTGTGAGAGAACTTTATTAGGTGACGTAATATTTTGTGAATGTTGTTCAATGTCTTTCTGTATAAACAGTAACCTTTAGTCCATTATATATCTGGGTTTTTTTATTTTATTAACAAGGATAACTTTGTAGCTTGGGTTTAGTACTGATCCATAAAAGACCAATGTAAGATTAACATAGTGTCTATTTACCTCTATTTGTTTCAGCTAATAGCCAAACTGACTGATACATGTCTAGTTGCTGTACTATGCAGTGTAACGAATGAGAACCCTAATTAGAAGCATGTTTTCAGATATTTTAACTACTAGAAATGTGATGTCAATGGGAGTCTTTGCATAAGTCTTTAAGGAAATAGTCCTAAGAAGTCTGTGTAAATATTGTAGGCAGCTTTCATTATCAAAAGCATTCTTCAGTAAGTGGTATGCTTACTGAAAAGATACGTTTTTCTAATAAGAAAAAAAAACAAAAACAAAAACTTTCTCAATTTACTGTTTACTCGTTTTTTTTATGCCCTGAGTTATGTTAATAAAACATGAACTCCTGGACATTTTTCAGTCACTGCCCCAAGGTAAAATCTAATTTAGATAAAAACCTATAAATACAAGTTAAAAAATGAGAAAAGTGACTTCTAGGGGAAAAAAAAAAAAAAAAAAAAAAGATTTGAAGCTGCTGTTTGGGTCAAGGCTTTAAGCGATTCAAACAACAGCTTAATTCCCTTGACAAATAATCTACAGATAAAATTATTTTGCAGGTTGATTGTAGTTTAATTTATGTCCTCACCAGAGTAGAAGTTTATGTAGGTCATAATCAGCATGATATATTAAAAATGAAAGCTGTTAGTGGTGAATATTTACCCAAACAAAATGTCGTTACCTTTGTTGTCCTGTAGTGTAAAATTGTGGTTATTTGCTGCCTCTGCTGTTAAACTGAAGTAGAATTGATGGCCATTTGGTGGGTCATCTTTATCAATTGCACTGATTTTCTGGATCACCTGTTTTGAGATACACTGTGTTTTCATTCTTTTGAATGATAAAAAGCATAAATACATGTACATTATATAACCTCTCTGTTATGTTCCAAAGTATCAACCCTTCCTTGAGTCCTGCTCATACTGCATTTTGGTTTTCTAATCTCCTAAGCATGTACAGATACTGTTAAAAATAAAATGTGACTTCACTCTTCACTTTCCTTGTACCAACTTTTTTGGCCAAAAGCAATGATCTGCAGGTTGACTATGGGTTTTTTTATCTGTTTTGTCAGTCCTGTCAGGGAGGCTGCATCTGCCACACAGGTCCTGTGAGAAAGTAGGGTCCTGTAAGTCACCAGAGCTTGGACTATAAACTGTATAGCAGTGGAAGAAGTATATGTTCTGGATGGTCCTTAATGCAGTAATCAGTGGATGCAATCAACATTGTAAACTTGCACAAGGACACAATTATGCTTCTGAGCGTGTCATTACAGGACACTTTTATATTTTATTTTTAATATCATGAAATGTAAATACCATGGTAAATAAATATTTTCTGCCAATGAAACCAAGAGTGTTGCTGCTTTCAAAGTAGGCTGGCTAATTTTTGAACAGAAAAGAACATCTAGTCCCAGCTACTTTACAGATAATGTAACCAGCATAAAAAAAATAATAAAATTGTTCTATGCTCTGTAATTGAACATAAAGTCTTTT
>WTSP01013259.1:51053-68045 GCA_025331215.1 Actenoides lindsayi | reverse complement strand
TTTTTATTTTTTTTTTTATATCAATGAAAAAAAAAAACCGCCTGCAAATAATATTAATTTTTTTTTGTTTCTTTCCCCCCCCCCCCCCCCCCCCGATTGTATTTGCTAAACTTCTGTGAAAACCTGCCTCTGAAAACAGTGTCACCATTGCTTAAAATCCATAAAGAATGCTCAGAGCTAAGAGTTCTGACTAAATCACAGGGGAAAAAAACAGGTATTCTAATAAAATGATATGTTCTGTATTTCTCCTGAACACAAGCTAATAATTGTAGTGTTTCCTGTTAAGGATTTAAATTATGCTGTGATTTTGAAAAGTTCAATAAACAACATCTGCCACAGGAAGGACAATATTCTGGGAGAAGGCACAAAGTGCAGTCTTCATCAAGTGAAGTGTGGCCAGCAGATCGAGGGAGGTGATTCTGTACCTCTACTCTGCTCTGGTGAGACCTCACCTGGAGTACTGCATCCAGCTCTGGAGCCCTCAACACAGGAAAAACAGGGACCTGATGGAGTGGGTCCAGAGGTAGGCCACAAAGATGATCAGGGGGCTGGAGCACCTCTCCTGTGAGGACAGGCTGAGGGAGCTGGGGTTGTTCAGCCTGGTGAAGAGAAGGCTCCAGGGAGACCTTATTGTGTCTTTCAGTACTTAAAGGGGTCTGTCAGAAAGATGGGGACAAGACTTTTGAGCAGGGCCTGTTGTGACTAGACAAGGGGTGATGCTTTTAAACTAAAAGAGGGGAGATTCAGACTCCATAGAAGGAACAAATTTTTTACACTGAGTGAAATGAGATCCTGGCCCAGGTAGCACAGAGAGGTGGCTGATGCCCCATCCCTGGAAACCTTCCAGGTGAGGTTGGCCAGGGCTCTGAGCAACCTGCTCTAGTTGCAGATGTCCCTGCTCACTGTAGGGGGGTTGGACTAGATCACCTTTAAAAGCCACTTCCAACCCAAAACATTCTATGATTCTATGTTTATATCAGTAAGAAAGCCAGAGATTTTAACAGTACCTTCAACAAGTGATTTCTACACCTGGGTCTTTCTCTTCAGATATATGTCCAGCTTGTGCTGGAATCAAAGCATCATTTTTACTGCCATAAGCTGATTATATTTTATCTTAAAGCTGGCAGGTTTTCACAAAGAATGACTGCCTATTTGATAAAAATAAACATAAAAATCCTATCAAGACATACCTGACCAGGTTGAGCATTTTCACAGACTGTTGTCTCATATTCCATCGCAAACTCAGGGGCATTGTCATTGATGTCAAGGATCGTGATGGCTACATAGCCTCTCCCAATCTGTGCTGGATTTTCTACAGGAAAAGAAGTCAACAAAACAATCAAGGAGAGCTCCTTGCAAGTTATTCTTTGGGTCAGCATGTTTTTAATTTGCATTCATCTTTTGCATATACATGTCAAAGCAACTACAGTCCCTCTTAGAAAGACACAAGAAAGTTCTTGGCTTGATCTTCTGGACCTAGTGGAAATAGTTTTTATGTTTTCCAGCCCCTTCAATTAAACTACTATTTTACTCTTCAGGATAATCTGAAAACCTCTCACTAATCACAGTATTGAATGACATCATAAGGAAGGATAAGAGCAAGATGATGTAAAACTATTTCCAAGAGGTAAACCTAGCCAGAACTATGCTATTCATATTTGGAATAGGATGGTTATTAGGGGTTACTTCTTTTTTTTTTTTTTTAATTCAGGTTGATCAGGATATTAAGAACTTAAAAGCAGAACTACATCAGTTAGGTATAACAGAAAAAAAAGATGAAGCTGTATGCCCCAGCAAATCCCAAAGTATTTAAAGTTCATACATAACTAAGTATTTCAACACTGTCATTAACATGTTAAACACCTTAAATGTGAATCACATTCTTAAAGTGATGTACATCTCTAGCTAAAACATGAATCTGCTCAGGGTCCAATGTTATCATTTAACCTTAAGCAGTAACTATTTTTGGACTAAGTATAAAGGACTTTGGTGTGTGCAATACTTATTTTACCATATAACACTTCTGGTTCAGAGCTTGGAAGAGAGAAATTGCATTATACTTCTACTACAAATGGTGATATTAGTAATAGAGCAGGGCAGAATGAAAAACTGTACAAACCTTCAAAAATGTATCTTTTTTTTCCATAGAGTATTGCAACCACATTTTAGTAAAAATGATACCTTTTAAAAGCAAGACATCCAAAAGTAGATCACAAAGTGGTTTGGATTGATTTGGGGTTTTTTATTCCATGTAAGAAATACCAGAGGAGTAAGCAATTTTAACACCAACTTTTTCTCCCCTAATCTAAGCTTATTGAAAACCAAATAGGCCATGAACATGAATTAAAACATTGTAAGGTATTACTTGTGCTCCTAGACTCTCACTTGTGTCAGGTATGCCCCTTGGCAAACTTATCAGTTTTGTTATGACCCAGGAAAAAATTTTGTTTCCATGTTGGTCTCCTAGACCAAAATTCTGGTCCTAAGAATACAAGGTAAATTCATACAGGCACTAAATGATAAATGTTAGCTTTCAGGTTAAACATCAAATTAACCTCACTGAAAGCAAGAAGCGAGTATTTTTAAAATAGCAGGCCAAAGAACTGGTAACTCTTTTATTATCACAGCCCAACAGAGTAATATGAAATAAGTATGAAATTTGAAGAACTAAATTCTTCAAATATAAAGACAAAAATATATTATTTTTCACAGAAAGTATTCCGAGATGAATAAGTTTAGGTTTAATCTTGCATTAGCAGAATTCTTGTTGTATGCACCTGAAGGGTTTGATTCTTCATACTTTTCATCTTACACCAGAAAAGATACCAAGTACAAAATATCCACTACAGTCTTGCCTTAGAGTCAGGAAAAAAGAAACCACACAAACATTCTCATCCCCTTTCCTTCATACCTTTTAAGAATGCTGTGGCTGACCAACAGCAATCAACCCTAAGTGAGTGTCATCACTAAGATGGGTTAAATGCTCTCCTCTATACTCCATATCACTTTTCCTCTAATGATACTTGGTCTGAGACTGCTGAGTTAACATAGTTCCTCTTGCTTTGTACTTGTTTTTCAGAAGTCAGAAGACTACACAAGGTGTGAGGCAAAGAAAAGGGCAAATACTCATTCTGTTGTTATATCACACAGATTTCTTTTACATTGAGTAAGAAGTTATTTTTATCTGCCATGGTTTGCAACTGTCATAATTCTCTCAATGAATCTGATCACAACCAAGCCTGAACTTTTACACATAAACAGCCAATAAAATCCTTATTGCTACTTACGACTCTCCATAGCCAAAACTGTGATATTATGAACAGCATTAGTTTCCCTGTCCAAAGACTTGGCAGTTGTAATGACTCCACTGTTGGCATCAATATTGAAATACCTCTCCAGGTCTGTGTTTCGATCTATGGAGTACCTAGGTGAAGGATGAAAGAAATTTTTTTGTTTATGTTCATTTACAGCTTGTAAAAATGTTTCATTGTATTCTTACTAGAGAGAAAGAGTTTCCACTGTTTCCCTATTCTGTGCTGCAGAGGCAGGGAAAAAAAATAAAATGACACGATGCAGTTTAGGTCCATGAATTGCATGTCATCACTGTCAGCTCTCCGTGTTTTACTGTCAGACAAACACAGGCTCATGCCCTCAACTCTTTGGCCTAACATATCTTTCACCTCCAAGTTTGTTTTAGGAAGGGGAAATGAGCTCCTTAGCAAACAGAAAATATCATAAGGGAAAAGGTCAAAATGCCTGAGGGTGTTTTGCTTATAACCCTTTTGAGAGAAAAGGGCAGTTGATTATAGACAGTTGACTCTAGATTTAATATTGGGTCAGATTCTTACGCATTTAGATTAAGTATGTGCTCCATCCCTACACTCAGGATGGATTAAAATGTCCAAATCAGACCAAGTGTGATCATTATGGTTACTGTCACATTGATCATATGTTAGAATATTGTTGTAACATTAACCAAATCCTTTGAACAGTATAGGTAGGAAACAACTATGGAAGGCAGTTAAAAAATGGCACCTCCCAGATACAGTGACCTTATGACAGAACTTGTTCTGTGTTGCAACATATCAGCTTCTACTTTGTTATATTACTGTGTTTTTATCTATCCCTTTTGGCGGCAAAATCTTAGAGCAGACACTTGTTACATAATTAGAATTGTTTTATCATGTTATGTCACAGTGGGAGAGAGAGTAGTGTAGAGTTGTAACAACAGTAATAGCAGTTTTCATGGATTAAATATTTCTCTCACTTTATTTTATTATCTTATTTTAACTGCAGTTCATTTTTTTACATTATTTTGTGTCAGCACTGTTGTTTATTTGGTCAGCAGTGTTTTTCAGCTGTTTTGTGGCTGGCAGGTTTCCCCATGAGACTGTGCCTATCACCTCTGCTATGTAGTTAATCTTGGCAGGACCCATAGCTGGAATTCAATCTCCTGCCAGCCCTTAGTTTTTCCAATTATTAACACTATCACTATGCAATTTGAAGAGCCAAAGACCACTCTTAAAAATAGACAGAAAGAGAGAGAAGTAGTAGGAGAAGGAGAAGGAGAAGGAGAAGGAGAAACAGAAACAGAGAAGGAGAAGATAAAAAAAGAAGGAGAAGGAGAAGGAGAAGGAGAAGGAGAAGGAGAAGGAGAAGGAGAAGGAGAAGGAGAAGGAGAAGGAGAAGGAGGAAGAAAGAGGTGAGAAAGACAGAAAAAGGAAAAGAAACCAAGGAAGCAATAAAAAGAAAGCAATGGGAGGGAGGGAGGGAAAACAAGTTATATAAATTGGACAACAGATTCTTATGAAACAAGAAAAATAATTTTTGTGCAGAGGAAACAAGCAGTTTCCCTTAACTTATTTGCAAGCGTTGTATCCATATTCAAATTCTAAAAAAAAATATTTTAAATACTTTTAATCCTTTAATTCCTTGCAGCCATTAATACCTGAAAATCTTTGAGCTGCAGAAGTTTTAAATCCTTTATTTAAGCTAGTTCAAACATCAGTAGTTCTCTGGTCCATATGAGAGAACCTCTTACTTTCAAAATATTTGTTACTTCCCCCCTGCCCCAGTATTGTCAAGATTTTAATTGTTTTGTTTCAACATTTTCTGAATTGTAAGAAATTTAATTTTTAATCAATATAACTCAATGTTTGGAATTTGGAATACTTATTTATAGATTAAAATAATTTTTACTTCTTAAATAGATCATGAAAAGTATTATGCATTAATCCTCCTTAACACATTCCAATTTTAGGTGAATCTGGCTCTGATGTATATCATAGCAGATGCAGGACAGCTTTAAATTATATGGTCTGTCAGTATCCCCGACGATGTATATAGCAGGTCAACAAACATACAGATAAACTCTATTTTTCTTTTTCCTCTCTCTGAAGTTGCCAACAACTTTTAATCAGAATAAATCTTCAAGATGTTGTTTAAGCTGGTGATATAACTATTTTTCATGCTGGAATTGTAAAAATTAACCATATCAAGGCCAATAAACTCATCCGTACATTTGCAAAGGAGACAAAAGCATTCTGAGCATGGACAGAATTTATGGAACTGGATTTAATCCTACTCTACATGATTCTGCTAAACCACATATTATACACCAGATGCTAACATCAGTGCCAGAAAACTCTGCCACAGCAAAGAAAGAGCTCAGCAAAGATAAATTTCACAAGTAAATCCATGCCAACCATCCATCAAGGACTTGCTTATACATGATAGGAATCAGCTATTTTAAGTATGTTGCAAATATATACTGAAAGAGAGAGAGAGAACACTTACGTCACCTCTAGGGAGTGAAACATATGCTTTATTTTTACTACTTAAGACTGCTGCTTTAGAAATTACAGAGTCACACTAGAGTCCCAAGTTCATCTCCAATGTATGAAAGTAAAAATATAACATCACCAAAAAAGGTGATATCAAAATGAGTTCTGTATGTGTGTTCTTTTCTATATATGTCTTAAATGAACAACAATAACAAATGAAACTTAGTATTAACTTTTCATTGTGTATGTGTTTCTGCTCCTGCAGACATTTAAATTCCTGAGTCAGAATTATTACTCTCTAGCTCCTTTGCATATTCCTTTAACAAGTAATATTCCTACTCTTCATAAGAAAAGTAACAAGTAATTCTTTGCTGGTTTAACATAGATGATGAGATTTTGTCCTTGAGCTTTGACTTTTGATACAGTCATACATAAGATTCAACTTTGTGTTTTCTTATGGTATCTTTATGATCTTGGACATTAGGTTGTGGAAGACTTTCAGGTTCTTCACCAAATGAAGAAAAAGGAAACGACCCTTGACAGTTTTCATGCATCTCTACTGTTCGTATCTCTTCCCATTTGAATGGAAGGCAAATAGCTGCAGCAGAATTCACAAAAGCCAAAAAAAAATATTGCCTTTAATCATCCTGACTAGGACAGGACATGTCTTGTCCTGTCTATTTCTCTCACATAATTAATTTTTTCTAGTGTTTTTTTTCTGTGGAACCTCAGCTTTGGTTTATCATGCATGAGTCTATGTGCTATTGCATTCTCGTGCATGGTGCACACAGAATATGAATCATTATGCATTCACACATAAATGTTTTTTGTTTGGTTTGGTTTTTTTTTTATTTGGTCCTTGTTGATTTAAGAGAATATAACTTTTTAAAGATAATAATAGACTTTTCCTAAACTTAGAGAGAAATAAATATGAGTAATATGTTCAAGTTTTTTCTTTGGAATCCTGAAATTGTATCTTCTCTTCTTTGTTTTACAGACATTTAAATATATTATTTTTGCAAAAGTTCTGTAGTTCAAGAATATAAAAGTGAAAATATGCAAACTCTTTGAATATCTCAATCTCCCTCTGCAAGGGCAAAAAGCTAACTAATTGCTTTCACTGTAACCAAAGACCCCCCCATAAGAAAATGAACAACTTCAATACAAAGGCTAAATAAGTAATTAAGAAATCTTACAATTACCTGACAGGACTATTTGAGGCATCTGGATCATGGGCTGCTACAGTTCCAATGATAGTGCCAACCTTTGCTGCTTCAGACACCACCATGGAGTACAAACGTGAAGAAAACACAGGCGGCTCATCAACATCTTCCACTATAATCTTCACTGTTGTCATATCACTGAAGGGTCCCAGACTTAGGAAGCGAGGGTCAACATGTACATTAGCTGCTTCTATCCTCAGTGTATAGCTTGTCTTGGCTTCAAAATCCAGCTCCTACACAGATAAAGTTATTTGGAAATTTTATTATTCAATGATAGCACCTCAAAACTGTTTCGCTAACAGCTGTCAGTAAGTATAAAATGAATTTTGCCACTTGTATCCAACCAGCACTTTTAATTGGCAGGACATAGTTCATGGCTCATTTTTTAGCTGTCCCAAAACACTTTGCAGTGCCTCGCTAGTGAATATTCCCCAAAAACTTTAATGACAAAAGTAATTCTGCCCTGTGAATTAAACAAGAATACTCTGAATTAACGGCAAAAGTTTCTGTGACTTCTGTGAGGACCAAAGTTTCCCCGATTATTTTGTCATTCTGAACAAGTGTTTCTTTTTTGTCTTACTCATATTTTATTGAAGGTAATGTCAAATACAATGTGTCATACTACTCAGACACAAGAACTTGATAGAATATTCACTGGTGAAAATACCTCATTCAGAAAATTGTTGGGGTATTTTTTGCACCAAATGCCTGGCTAACTATTCCTTTGTAATTCCAAATTAATTGTTAAGAACAGCAACAGAAGACATAAGCATTTATAAAACTGCAGTGTGGTTACTCAACTAACTTTTCATACTATAATTCCAACTGTATAAAAGATATTTAAAAAGGTTTTCTGCAGTTCTGATTCTGAATACATCACAGGGATCTGAAATGTGCTTGCAAAATAATCTGACAGCATCTGCAAAACATTCCTGTACTCACTCAAAGGAGCAGCAGAGGTGAAACACACATCTGTTGACCTACAAATGCAAGGGACTAAGTTCTCCATCAAGTTACAGTAGGATAAATCCCAAATGAGCATCTTAAAGTCAGTGATTATGCTGACATTAGGATACAGCTATAAACAGCCTAGGTTTAAAAATGGAAACGAATTTGCAACACATTCATGATCAGAAAGGCACTGAACTTTTATAAACTCTACGTGGCAGCAAAAGGCTTCTCCAAACAGGAATACATGTGATCCTCATGTTATGCAAGTGCTTAGCTCTTGCACTGAATCAGAGCTCTAGTATCCATAGCTCTCCAAACACAGATATGCCATAAAAGAAAGGTTGTCTGGATACTGGTCACTATGCTGGATACAACTGATCAGTATTTATTGCTAAAGCATGCTTATTTGATTTTAATTCTTTATTTTCCTTTTTTTTCTTTTTTTTTTTTTAATTTTTATTTAAAGTACAATATGTGTGCAATGACAGAAACCTCACAGGCATAACGTAAATGTAATGTGGTGCTAAGATGATGAAAAATGTCTCAGAAACTATATTGAATGGTGATAACAATTAATCACTTTTCTTAGGTAATTCCTCATAGAGAAGGATGCAGAATTAATGATGGTATAGATGCATATTATAAACAGGCTTGCATACTAAAAGCAGGTTTCACCTTCTCAACTTAGCCATATACACCTGAGAAAATCACCACACGGTGCTTACTGTGAATGTAGCAAAATTCTTCCAGGGAAGAAATCATCTGGTCTAGTTACGAATGCCTGTTTTTCACCAGTCACTAGTAAGGGAGTCTCAATAACTGGAAGAAGTAAACAGCTGCTTTCAGCAACATAAATCTTGTCCTAGGATTCCCTCAGACCAATACTGCTGATAGTTTCCAAAAGCTATATGGGTCCTTGTTAATGGAAAGTAAAGAAATAAAAATAAAATTAAAAAAAAAAATAATATCTAATGTATGTATATACACAGTGGGGAACAGCTAGTGTTTAGAAGAGGATAGGTATGGATTGGTACAGGGAAAAGGTATTGTGTTATACAGGGGCAGGAATATTGTTTTATTTGAGTTCTTTGTAGCAGACTCTGTTTCCTGTGGGGTGTGACAATGTCTACAAAAGCTCCAGTTGTCATTTTCAGTCTGTTCATATAAAATACACATCCTCAGATCCTATGGTAAATGCACAGGTACCATGTTTTTAAGCAGAATGTAATCTGGAAAAATTAACAAACCCTGTAAGATATGATTAATATGCAAGAGTTCTTGAACTGTTGGAAATGTTTCAACAATTTGTAGATAGTCTAATGAAGACACTACATACTACAGACACTAATGAAAGACTGAAAAAGTGAACTGTAAAGATTTCCCTTTTTTTTTTTTTTCTTCTTATCTAATTATCACTAATGTCTCTTATAGAGAGAGCATTATTTAACTGGCCTTCAGATCATGCCTTCATTATTTCCTGCTATAACAAAAGCACAAGATTACAATAATGGAATACCAAGTCAACAGACTACAAATTGCTACATCAGCGTTGAAGGTTAAATGGACAATGTATACTTCCTTTCTTCAGTACAGTGAATAGAGCTTGACAGCTTCATTAATATCTCTGCATTAGTGTTATCTGATTAGATCCTGTGCAGGATCCATTCGTCTTCCTCTCATTTTGGGTTTTGTGAAGTCTTTCCTTTGATTTCCCTTTTTTCTTTTCTTTTAAGGGGTAAGAATTTTATCCTGTCTGAAGGAAATCACAAAACAAGTCATCTATATTACAGAGGCTGGATATGAAGTTATCCTTCACAGGAAGCCCATTTATGTAATGTTCATTTTTTATTGTATGGTAACTTCATAATAATGTACTTTTCAGAGGTGAAAATCCCGTTGTTAAGCCCAGTTGAGGTTTTATTCTGAACACTGCAGTACATCAAACAAATGCACATTATCTCTCAAAGGAACCATGGAAGCCTCAAGTTCTTACATTGTAAACTCTCATATGGAATTGAAAGAAAATTTTCTAGCTTAAAAAAAAATGAAATGTTAGCAGTAATCGAAAGATAGCTTTTCACTTAAAAGCTCATGCATAAAACCCTTGTTTTTATAATTGCCAGTATTACTCTTAGAATGAACTCAGGTTGTAGAATAATCTCTTAGCAGTCATTTTCTATAAGAAAGGACTTTGCAACACTATTTTCACATTTTTTCCTCTAACATTCAAATTGGTTGCTGATATTGGTGGTAGGGCTGTGTACTGAGAGAAGAAATGAAGGCAAGTGACCAAAAACTGTACCATGGGAAATCTTCTTAATTCTTTTCACTTGCTACAATAAGACATGACAATCTATAGAGTCTTCAGGCTTATTTTTTCACTTGAGTCCACTAAAATCTCTCCATACACTTAAAAATGGTTTGACTCAGATGTCATAACCTTCCAAAAAGTCACATGGTACATATAATAAAAATATACCTTGCAGCCTTTTTTGTTATTACATCACCATTAAAATTTTAGCTCCAAATATTTGATAAAAGTGTAGGTGGATACAGACCATCAGCAGGTTTTTATTTTAAGATGTTTTACTACTAAGCTATTATTATTACTGAAGTCTAACTATAGCCTGCAACACTGTGAATAAAGTGAGATCTCTACTTATATGATGTCTTCTTCAGTACGCTATTTTTAGGAATAGTGTTTTGGAAGCTACAAACAATATGGTCTTGTGTATGCATTTTGCTTAACAAGTGAAGCCAAGATTCCATTCATGTGTATTTCAATCAGATTGCTGTGAACAGAATTCACTTTGAAATTGTACACACATAAGTTTGTATGGACACTTCAGAATTTTTTGTATTAAATGGCTGAATCATCACTCACTCCAATAAGTGTTTCTTCAGTTCTAAGGTTCCTACTGCAGAGACAAACCAAACACATTTTTTAAAACTCAAATATATTCAGAAAAATTACACTTCTCTTCCAAATGACTTCAGCACTGTGAAATGTAGCTATGCAAATGATCTGAGTCCTTACTAACAGAGCGCTGATAGCAGAATGTAAATTACAAATGAAACCACATGAAGGAATTGATTCTACTCTACAGATGGAGAACTGAGTCACAATGTGAACCAGTATAAAATTTTCAAATATTTCCAAGAAATATAAATGTCCAATTCCTTTACAAAAAACATACAAGCTGAAAAGCTCACCTAAGACGGATGTTTCCTACAACCCTGCTTAAAAGTGACTTACACATCTAATTTAACTTTACTTATGAGTTCACTACAGAAAGTGTGACTAAGGAGTGGAGAACAGCCAAATTCTCATATAATCTGTGACATCAGAACTCTAGCAAAAAGTTTGCATAGATGGTATTTTTAGACTCCTCTGTATGAGATAAAAAAAAAAAAAAGAAGAGTTTCTCTTTCATTTGACAAAAGAGAACTTTTGATTTATTTATTATTTAGTAAAAGAGAAATAAAAAAGAAAATAAAGGGAAGGTTTCCACAGTGGCTTGAAACTACTAAGAAAACAATTGTATGAACATAACAGGTAACAGGAAAAAACGCACACTTGTTTTTCCATTACTTTCCCACCCTTCCTGTAAGCATAGAATACAGCTCTGAACTGTGCTTATGGGTCCCATTAACTTCTTGTTTATAGCAGTGTCTGGAAAACATAATTTCTAGCACTTTTAATATTTTATTGCAGGTTGGGAAAAGAGCATGACATCCTAAAACTAACACATGCATTTCTTTGTATTGTCCTAGATATATGCTGGAGAAATTTTTTTGCATATGAATCAATCAACGCATTGCAGAAGAAGGTAGACTTTATTTTTTAGTGCCAATAACCAAGCAAATTGTTCAATATGGTTTTTACTAGTACCTGTTGTAAGATGAAATTCTAGCTTCAGTGATCTCACAAAAAAAAAAAATCAATTGTGCCCAGACTCAACCTCTTGTTATTATTTGGGCCATAAATTCATGAACAGAAGTTAGTCCTTGTCCCAAAGAACATACTGAAAAAGATTGTGGGTTTTTTTCATCTAGAATGAATTTAAGCAACTTGCTGGAGTACATGAACTTCCCATCTCATTCATTTAATCCTAGGAAAATCTAAACCCTAGTCCCTCCCTAGCTATAAAAACTATGAGCAAAACTACTACTACTACTTGAAAAATAGCACTGTTGTCAAATTCTTTAGCAAAAAATCCATCCTGAACAAACTGCAAGCCAGAGAGATATCCGGATTTAGCAAAGCAGAGATACGAGGGGAGAACACTCCATACTTCAGTGAATATCACTGTTAGAGTAAAACCATAATAATTATTTTACTGCTGTCTTTTGATATTCTGAAGTCTCTGTGTCATAAGGTACAGAGGAGAAATGTGTTCAGATGTGCATGGAAGAAAACCAAACCAAGAATTAAACACACACAAATCTTTTTCACCAATTTTCCCACCCTTTAAATCATAAAATAATAGAATGTTTGGGGTTGGAAGGGACCTTAGAGCTCATCAAGTTCTAACCCCCCTACCATGGTCAGGGACATATCCCACTAGACCAGGGTGCTCAAAGTCCCATCCAACCCGGTCTTGAACACATCTATTGATGGAGCATCCACAGCTTCCCTGGGCAACAAGTTTCAGTGTCTGGAAATCAATATATGTAATAGTCAAGTCGATTATATACATGTTATCTTGGGAAATACCTAACCCTGTAACATTTTTCTTATTCTAATAGCACTATCTTTGGTTTCTCTCTCTACTAAAAAAGTTCATTTTCCTGAACTTATATATATATATATACACAAAATTAGTTTGGAATTTTTCCTGCTTCTTGGGCTTTTTTTTTTTCATATCCCATCCATTTGGAGCATACAAAACTCCTGCTTTGCTCACTGAATTCTTAAAACTCATTTCTCTAAATTTTAACTTTTGTTTTACAAAAACTTCATTTTTGTTACTTGATGCACCTTGTGTGTTGTAAAGAAGTCTCAGTTTTTAGTGAAGTAGTCAACTTTTCAAATGGTCTCAAAATGGTTATCTCTTTAAAAACAGAATGTAAATTCCTCAGTTTGTGTGTGGAACTCCAACAACCAGGTGCCAAACTTTCTCCACAACACCCAGCAGAAAATGAATGGAGCCTTCAGCTCCATTCTGAGCTGCCTTCAACTGCTTGGAGATACTGGCAGTGATTTTCATGTCTAGCCTGCTGATTTATATGTATGACTGCAGCAAAAGTATGCAAAGCTAAAGCATGCATTTGCATTTATAACCAAAATATGCTTTTTCAGAAGTCTTTGCCTTGGCATTTTACTGCTTGATGTGTACACAGACATGTCTTCTCAGGATATAAATACACACGGGTTTAAAATGATGGGCATGCATTTGGAGGCTGAGCTGCCTCTCAATGCCTCAGAAGACTTCAGGGGCATGAAAAGCAGAGAGCTAATTGCACTCAGAGGTGTACAGAACATCACATGCGGGATAGTAAAATGTTTAGGCAGAAGGGCTGTTAATCATTGGAACAAGATGCCCAGGGAAGTGCTGGAGTCCCCATCCCTGGCAGGATTTAAAATATGAGTAGATTTTGTGCTGAGGGACACAGTTTAGCGGTGGACTTGGCAGTGCTGGGTTAATGGTTGGACTTGATGATCCTAAAGGTTTTTTCCAACCTAAACAATACTATGACTCTATGATTCCAGGCTACAGACTTAATTTCTTCCTTGATTCCTTACTAACAAGCACACATTATTATACAGGCATGACCTCTGTCTGTTCAACTCCATAGTGATCTGGCAGGTAAGTCTCACTGTCACTGTCTTCTATGTACTCGTTCTCCAGAGAAGAACAACGTGCAGTTGCCTGTTAGCCATTGTGCTTGAGCTCTTCACTTATTTTCCTACCTCCCCAGTCAATGTTCTCTGCAGGATTGGCAGGAAAGATCCTTCAGCCTCAGGCAAGGCATCAAGTTCCATGGAGTCCAAGTGGAGATATAAGGGCATCCAGAGGTTTGGGAGATGCCCCTCAGCATGAGGAGTCACCTTTGGGTATGTCAGTGGAAAGAAAGTTGATAATGGTAGGAAAACAAGAGAAAAGTTCTAATAATACAGAGCAAAAATGTCTGAATTCTTCTGTCAAAATGTAGCAGCATTTGGTTATAAAAATGATTAACAAATTGGAGCATTTGATCAGGTCAAAATTTTGTAGCCTTTTTAATGTAGTCTGATAGTTATTTCATAGAGTACTTCTTGGGTTAAATGTTCGGTACTGAAAAATCACAGAATCATGGAATACTTGGGTTGGAAGGGGCTTTTAAAGGTCAACTAGTCCAACCACCTCTGCACTGAGCAGCAACATTTTGAACCAGATCAGATTGCTCAGAGCCCTGCAATGTTTCCAGGGATGGGGCATCTACCACGTCTTGGGGAAACCTGGGCCTAACCTAGTCTAAGTCCAGTCCAGTTCTCTAGTTAAAGTGATTATAGGAATAATAAATGACAATTATTTGGTCCACTGTAAAATACTGGAATCAAGATATTCCAGGAACAAACACCATGACTACGAGAGCACACTAAAAATTAAAATGAACTCATCAGTTATCAAATTAGATTGCTGAAGCCCCCGACTGATTCAGTGTTGTTCACTGTGACACTGATAAATCACCTCCCTCTAGGATAGGCATATTTATTCCAGATCTCTTCTCAGAAACCTTAAATGAGCAAACTGAAGGAGCCACACTGAATTTGGCTGTTGAACAAAGACACAACTAACTTTTCATCACTTGTATTTCAAATATGTTAAGCAGGAATCAACACAATTTGCAAGGAGACCAAGATGGATAGTTTTTCCTTGAAAAAAAAGGTGATACACATTACACATATTAGAGTCCCATTTTTCAAGGGTGCTGAATATGCTCCATTTGCTGTGACAACTATGGATGCTTACCAGATCTCAGCAGGTGTTCAGAGCATCAGAGAATTAGCCCATTGCTTTGAAACATCATGCAGTATTAACTTCTTTCAAAGAAGAAAATTTACTGAAGTTTTATATTGCTTTAGAAAAGAATTGATACACCAAACAAACAAACAATACCCCAACCCAAACCCCACAACTGGTAGGTGAAGTTCACAAAGATTAAAGAGTATATAGCAAAGAAAAATCTGCTATGGAATAATATTAAGTACAAACACAGATCTTTGTTCAGGAAAGTACTTACACGTATTTTAAAATGCCAAGTCAGTCCCATATTTCAGGGGATATTAAAGTGTTAAGCAGAGTTAGCTTCAGTCTTGTCTTTGACAAGCATTCACACCTTAAGAGTATGAAATAATATTAGAGATTCTTCTGACTATGGTGTTGGGGCTTTTTCCTCTTCTCCTCAAAACTGAAATTTTCTTCCAAAATATTTCAGCATACTTTTATTTTGTACTGAAAAATATGCTGCAGCAAGGTAAGAATGCTTACTTTTAATATTTGTGTTTTCAGTTTTCAGTTTTAAAATGTTAGGTTTCTAGCTATACGTATAGAAATTCAAGAAGAAAAAATATTTCTGTATATATACCAATTTTTTTAAAATAATATTTTTTATAATATATTTCTCTTGGAAAACAACTATTCTAGCTTAATTTCAATGTTAGTACTGTGCACCTTCCAAACAGAACAACATAAGCCAAAGACACCTAGATTTTTTACAGAAAAATTACCTTTGGGTTTCATTTTCTTTTGGACTTTGCATTTTTACTGTAAGATATATTTTCATATTTTCTTTCTAATACAAGGACATATGAGACTAAGCCTTAGATTCCCACCCAAACTTATATGTGTAGGAGTTTTGAAAAAAATCTCCTCAAAACAATACGGCTATTGCCAAAAAAGCCTACAAGAACTTTCAGTGTAAGTCATTAAAAACCTCAGATTCACACACACATGACCAAACTGAAGTCAGGATGAAATATGCCAATGGAAACTTTCACAGCAGATAAAGGTCTTACAAACAAAAGCTCATGCTCTCATTATCTGTCTTCATCTTACATAGATCCCAGCAGAATTGATGAGAAAAATCAGACGTACCTTCTGAATTGTTATGATTCCCTCTTGGGTGTCTCTGTCAACAGAAATTTTGAATACTCCCAAACCATCACCATCCACAATCTTATACTCCATTTCAGCATTAGGTCCCACATCTGCATCTGCAGCTTTTATTCTGGCCACCACAGAAGCCACTGGCAAGGACTCTGGGACATTATACTGATATGATCCTGTGAAATTTAAAAATTTAATGAATTTAAAGTCTTCTGAGATTGTAGGTTAAAGAAAAATCTAGCCTTCTTAAAATTTAAATTCCTATAAAAAATGCACTTGAATATTTACTCAGACTACCAGAATATATTCAATTTAAAATAGAATTTCCCCTTTCTACTTTAAGTACTAAGGGTATAATTTCTTTCTGTGATGAGAGCAAGTACAAGGCAAGGATGCAAAATCATAATTCAAAACTTAAGTGCAACTCGTGAGATGAATACCTGCTACAAGTTTCCGATGTAGAAAATATTTGATTATTTTCCACAAAAGAGGAAAAAAAAAAAAAAAAGTTAAATAATATCAATATAAACTCTTATTTGTTTATAGCTGTGTATCGTGATTAGGCAGTTTGCAGTCTGAGCATGACTAGAAACTGATATATATTCATTTCTTTAATAGTAAGTGCACCATCTGCATTCTTGAAAATTCCAGCTTTTTCATTCAAGTAGAAAATGATATATATGCTGTCATAAGGGTATCTGAGAGCAGTCTGTAGCCAATAACACCCTCACCTTCAAAAATAACTCTAGTTATTCTATTATTATTTCAAGCAGTTGGTGGCTTGAAATAACAGGAAATCTGTTATGTACAGATCTATTTGGGTTTTTTTATACTGTTGAAGATGAGGCTGCAGGAGATGTGAATATATTCTATATTAATATGCATATTAATACTCAATATTAATAATATATATTGAATATTAATATAGTCACTATTAATTCT
>WTSP01013259.1:13481-50953 GCA_025331215.1 Actenoides lindsayi | reverse complement strand
TTCTACTTAGCAAGGATCTATCCATTTATTTATTTATTTATTAAGGGAAAAAGCATCCTAGGCAGGATGCTTTTAATAAACTGAGCTCTTCAGTTTTGAGCATACACATCTGTACTCCTTTCTTTGGTTAGGGTGAGAGCCATCTTGGTTAAAGAAAGGAAATGGAGGGAAGATGACTTTCCATCTCTTCTGTGGTTAACTCCATAGTAAATACTGTATGCACAAGAGAAATCTCACTAAAATACCAAAGGAATATGAAGTATTAGGAGTCAAGTATAAAGAACTATGCATCCTGAAATCCAACTAGCAAGAGCTAGCTGTCAATTCAGGTGTACCTTGTTTTGTCTTTTTATTCATAGAGTGGAAGTAAAATACACTAATAAACTCACCTGCTACACATCACTTTCTTTCAAGTGATCTGGAACATATTAGGTAAAAAAAATAATTCTTCCAATAAGAATAATAATAAACTTTGTTGTCAGTGATTCTCAAAGTACTTAACATGGAAGTACTTTAACTCTTTGTTTAAGAATAGCATGATGTGTAAAGAAAATAATGTTTAGAAATAATATTACAAGTCATATTTTTACAAAGTAACCTTACGTCGTGGAAAGCGGGGCGGGTTGTCATTAACATCTGTCAGGGTGACAGTTACAGATGTAGTCCCTGATAATCCACCATTCTGTCCAACCATGTCCTTTGCTTGAATAACCAGTAGGTATTGGTCCTTGGCTTCTCTATCCATATTTGGAAGGGCAGTCTTGATAACACCTGTAGTAAGGACAAGACATGTCAATGGTTGTAGAAGCAAATATGTTACCGTGAAAGCTGCATTTGCCTTTAAATGGTAGCAACAGAATGGTTGCAACATGAAAGGAAAGAATTTTGACACTAGTATCAGAGTTTTTGACTAGGGAGTGAATTGACATACTACAAGCTTATTTTAAGTAGTCACCAAAACCCACTAACTTTTATTCTATTTTTTAGTACAAGATTCTTTGGGTAATGCCATCCCTGACTGGTTTTTTCAAATGTCTTCTCCCTGAACTATAGACTTTGCTAACACTTCCTTCTCTGGAAGACATCATCTTCAAGTGTTTGCTTTCCCATGCTTTTAGATCTAGGAAGAACAGAATATTTGATTTTTTAAGATTCCAAGGTCAAGATTCATTTCACAATGTCTTCAATAGTAATTCACCACATTAACTTTTACTAATAATGATATCATGCCACCCTCCTTGTACATATGAAATTATCAACAATTTGTAATTAATTGATTGAAAATGAAAACCAGAAGAAAGCTTAGTGTTTCATCCTTTCAGTTCTGTTGATATAGATCAGAAAATAAATATGCCTTCTCAAAATGTGTTGACTTTATGAATATTTCATGCTCAGTACACAGTACCGCCACTAACTCTGATTTCCAGAGAGGCAGCCATTTACTCCACTGGCATTTAGTGTCAGCAGCAAAGGAAACATAAACAAACTAAATAAAGGAGAGGCACATTGGGACACATATCTCTTCATCTGATATTTGTTGAATGTTTAGTTAGAGTTTTATTTCTTTCTTCCCTTATGAATGCAGGACTTGCCATTAATCATCTCTGGGTTGAAACTTTTATTTCACAAACAGACTGTCTGGCATTATTTCACCTATTTTACAAGACATGTTAAAAGAAAATGAATATACAATTTCATAATGTTATTGTTTCTACATTGCTTTATCTGGCCTGCTTGTTTTTCTATTGTAGTTGAATTGCCAGGCAACGTTAACCAATCATTTTGAAGTTAATTATCATGCACACAGGAAATTTCACTATCACATCAAAGTGAAAATGTATGCAAACATTTCAATCTGAATCCTTAAAGATTTTGATTTAGCAGAAAATACCATATTATTCTTCAAGGATTGTCTGCAATCGTTATGACAATATATATTGTACACACATATACATGGAGAGAGAGACAGAGACAGAGGGAAATCCACTATAAATCATACTCATTGGGGGGAAAAGAAAGTGGTTTTTTTATATATATATATATCCCTGCTACAGATGGACATGTTGCAATATGAAGATAATTATAGTGCTTATTTCTGCAAATTAAGATGCTGTTAAATAGAGTGGGCAGAGAATTGGGATTCAGATCTGATTCACATTACAGATTGTTTATGATAAATAGGGTAAATAGTTTGTTTCTCTTTTCTCTAAACTTGTCCAGCTTTGAAATGAAGATTGTAACTCTTCTCTATGTTGGTGCAAGTAAAGACTCAGACACTAAACTGAACTGAACAGAGCAAGAATATATTTTCCCGCTCCATTAAATGATCCACTAGAATGGGTAATGTTTATTAAACCATCAGAGGATTAAAGGTTGCATCTTGTTGTGACTTAAAATATTTCCAACATTTCATGAAAACACTAAAAAGAAATATTCCACCAGTAATGTGTTTTGAAGATGGCAGAAAAATGTGATATGAGATAAGAATAGGAAGCACGGTGTTTTCTTTAATAATGAAAAGATACACTTCCCACTGCAAAACTTCAGTTTAAAAAGTAGAGGTGATCATGCTGTAAGTCTATACTTAAGGAAATCTGACAGTGACATTTAGATTTTTCTAAAACAAACATTTGCAAAAAAACTTGTTCACAGCATCTTGACATTTTTATTGATCGGAAAGATGGCAACAAACAGCAAACCAGGGAGGTGCTAGATTGAGAAGAAGATAAAAATTTCCAGTCCAGCATTGTCTGCTTATCACATAGCTCAGATGTGGTGTTTTCATAATCTACACTGAAGAATAAGAGATTAAAAGATCAACAAAATTAAAATATATTTAATTAACCAAGACACCATATTAATAAGTTCCTAGCAACTTTTAAGACACGTTTTCTTTTTTTCTCAGAATTACTGCAAAGAATTGAAGGAAAGTTACCTGTTTTTGGCTCCACAGAAAAGTAAGGTTGTCCTTGCAATATACTGTAAACCACTCGAGCACTGTTGCCATAAGTAGGATCATCTGCATCAGTGGCTGTCACTTGAACCACAGAGGTACCTGCAAAATGTTTGAGGGACTATTATACATAAAAATCAAAAAATCTGAATTACACTTCTTCAGCATGGTGTGTCAGTATATATCTGGAACACTGAACAGTGTGATGTGGCTTTTTCACAACTGTTCATCATTTACATGTGGATGCAGCTTAGATTATAAGGTCCTCTTCCTAAACCAGCAGTGTCAGCTATTAGAGTTCCATCTTCCCAGATAGTCTCAGCCTTTGACTCACAGCACTAAAAACCACCTCATTCAGTAGCTCCCCCTCTCTATTTCTGCCTTTGGTTGGTGGAGGGTATGTGAGCAATATTTCTTAAATGATGGTGACGTCTGAAATATGCTTAAGTATAAAATACAGTAATAGTTTCCCTTCAGAGAGAAGTCTGCATGCTAAAATTCTAATGAGTACTTAGTGGTTCAAATGCACACAGCTAAGTATTATATATCTTGATAATTGTACACATACATAAAAGATAAATTTTAGCCTATAAAATTATTTATCCTTTTATAAAGAGATGGCTGAACAGTTACTGTTTCAGCTCAGTGAAAAACTGGTGAGCGCTGTCTCCAAACTCCTTTAAAAAGTGCTCATTTCCTTCAATAATCTGCAATACTTTAGTATCAGCTGTGGTAATAATCTGCTGCATAAACATCTTTTTAGCAAGAGATGTCTCTATGTTCTCACAAATAAGAAAGCAAAATGACTAACTGGCTAGCAAGAAGAGTATATTTTGTAAGGATTTCATTCTGTATGCAGCTCCTATTTCATTATGTTCTCCACGTCAGTTCACATTTGTTTTGTTCTGTACAACAGCTTCCATGATGCATGCTGAGAGCAGAATAAAACACGACTTGGGAGCCAGGGCTTTGGCCATGGTCAGCACCCTTTGATAGCCAGAAAGGATTATTTTTTCTCACTGACAGATTGTCTGGAACATTGAGTCCTTCCATTCAACAGCCCAGGGACTCATTTGGAGGTTAGGTTGCAAATTAATATTGTAGCAATTCGGCAGTTGCCCAGTAAAGGTCTTCAACAGAGGATCAGATTCCTTCATAAACTAGATTTAGACACAAGGTTAGAGAAAAGCTTTTGGCAAAGAGAGCGTTCGTTTTGCTAATGAACACATTTCTGACATGTGAAAATGAGAGCAGTTAAGTTTAGAAATCACTCTTGAAGATCAAAGTGCAAGTACCCAGAGTGACCTTAAGATAAATTATATTTGTGTCGGTTTTATCTGGATTTTTCTAGGAAATGCGTTGGAGAAAGTTCTGAAATTCTTCATGTCTGATATCCCTTTTCCTCAGCTTTTCAATTCTCAGTTAAAATAGAGGGTCACAAATGGGTCCTGAGACCAACTTGAAGTTTTGGAGGGAGAGAGGATTAAGCGCAGCCCTTCATAAAATGGTACAGATAACAAAGGATGGGACCTGATTGAATGACTTCTGACCAGAAATGGTCATTCGTAAGATAACTTTATTCACTTAAGTTATGGCCTAGCTAACCCACATTTCCTGATGTCTCTTCCTGAAGTATCCATGACAAAGTATTATGATTGCAATTCTATTTTAAATGCAGTTTTTCTCTCTTGTGGACTCTCTAATATTTTTGGACAGGAAAAAGGTCATTCTCAACCCAAAATTTCACATGCAACTATTAAGTAGATGGAAAGTTTAAAAAGGAAATTGGTAGTTAATCCATCAAGTCATTTATCAGTTATGGGACTTAAAATACATCCATTTTCTGTTCATCAGTAACTAAGAGCTTTGATTCAGTATGTCAAACCGATTTTACAGATTACTCTATAATGTAATTTCATACAGGGACCTATTTTAAACTTGCCAAAGTCTCTCCAGCTTTGGAGTACAAGGGTAACATAATGACTATTTGACATCCTGTGTTCTTTGCGAAAGCCAGGCTTACCACATCTACAGAGTCCCTAAGCCCTGCCAATGAAGCTTACAATGTCTGCAAATATTGGCAAAAGTGTTTATAAACCTCACACACAGTCTTTGCTCCTTGCTCTTGTCACTTTCAAGGACTCCAGACGAATACAAGATCAAAGAAATTACAGGCTCTGCCACCACAACACAGACATTTTGGAAATCCTGCAAGATTAGAAGTGCCTGTTTGCTGAAAAATCTATTGATGTAGCTAACAAACCCTCTATATTCTGTGAGGAATAAAGTTCATAGCTGAATCTAAACAGCTCTCTCCTAAAACACATCGATCCTTTAGAAAAGTTGGGGGATATTTTAGGTAGAAATTCTAACACCAAATCTTTCTGCACTCGTACCACTTGCATGTAAACAGCGACTGAAAACAGTGAAGCTTTTCTAGTCCCTGTGTGCTAATCAACTTCTCTCAAATCTCATGGGGGGAAGGTCCTTTAAAACAATGGCTATTGGCATTATTTCTTAAAGAGTGGCACAAAAAAAACCTGTGAGCTGCCAGAAGTCCCATGCTAGAGGGAGAATCCTGCACAATATATTTAAAAAAATAAAAATAAAAATAAATAATATGCCAGCTAACATAAGGTACGCTAACTATGTGAAACATCCTAAATGTAGGAAATCAGTTCCAAGGAAACATAACACACAGAAAGATCAGTATGTGAAGATTTCCAGAGATGTTCCCAGAGGAAGCAGATTTCTCCTGAAGAACAGGAATTCCTTCAGAGGATGATGATTGCAACAGAGCTGTCCTGATTTTTATTGCAATGAATTGATGTCAAATTAATAGACTTATTTGCATTTAAAAAAATTGTAACTAATAAAGCTCTATGGATATCATGGATACTCAATAAATCTATAGGTTGAGGAAAAAAGGGTAGCTGTGTCATAGTTCCAACTACATCATCTTACAAAAAGAGAGATTGTGTTCCTGAACTGAAATTAAGTCTACTTCTTATTCCTGAACACTTTGCCCTACCTCATAACACAGGCAGTCAGCTGTCATATGTACAACCAATATTAGGACTTACAGGTAACACAGGACAGACAATAAACAACACCACACCTTCACTCCATCCAAGATGAGTGTCCCAGCAAATCTTGTTTATGGCAGCATTGTTCAGAGCCCTAGACTGTCGCTGTAAACAGGACACTAACCTATCCCAAACTTTCATTATAACCTGTAATTTAACAACTACAAATTTAAATAATTCTTAGAGTTTGTATGTCTGCTATGGGTTAAAAAAAATAAATTGGGGCTCTTTACTGAAAAAGTGTCTTTCTCTTTCATAAACGGAGTCCTCTACAACTATTTTTCTCTACAATTATATATTTGTAAAAAACATGAATCAGTTCATTAAAAAGAATTCTAGGTGTAGCAATTTCATAAACTCTTCCAGCAATTGCAACAAATACTGAGATAATATCTGTGCTGCTAATCAAAGGGTGTTCCATTTATATCTTTATTGATATTAGCTAATAACGCACTGAATTTTGTGTAGCTGGCATGGATTTCTGTTTTTTTCCAGAACGTTTAAACTATCATTTTTAACCGAAAGTTTAATAGGTATTGGTAGATATTACATAATTTCTAATAATTCTATTTAAGTTCAGATATTAGGACAAGAGAAACAGAGAAGTTTTTGCAGAGAGGACTTTGAATTTAGAATGTTATTTGTACTTTAATTTACCCAAGTCAAGATTCAGCAATGCTTCTCGAACGTTGGTGATATCAACATTTTCTGTGATAGGTAAACGTTGCTGAAGTTCTTTTGAGTTGGAGATCCTTCAAAGGGATCCTTTCTCAATCTCAGTTTATTGCTTTAGAAACTTCTGCACAGAGCTTTTTAAAAAGCTTGAGAGTAACTCATGTGCTATTTTACCTTTTTTTTTTAATTAATTTAAATGAGAAATACTTGTGTGACTTCCATTTTTAACAACAGTGAAATAATTTAAGGTAAAACCGGTTTCTAAAACTAGAAGAACTTAACAAATGCTTATTTTTGAAAGTGGACAAACCTCTATCAATTGAATTGTAGCCACATTAACTAATAACAACTAGACTTTTCAAAGTAGTCAGTTATTAAAGGCATTGAATTATATCAATGTACAAGGTGCAATATATGTAATACAGAAAACAATGCCATGATGGCATCATGTTTATATGTGATATCAGCTGCTACTAGAAATATTACACAACTTTATTATCAAGTTGTCTATAATACCTGCTTAATCCTTACATGCTCTGCTCTGCAACATCCAGTATTTCTGTGCTCCTGACACTGGCCCTTGCCCAGAGCTGATGCAGCAAAGCCTTCACAGCCTTCCCTTCCAGGAGTGTAAAGGGGAAGACACAGCACCTGGAGGCAGGTTCTACTCTCTTTGACTATTCCCTCTCCTCTCACAGTCTCCTTAGGTTGCCTTCACTTTGCAACAAATGCCAAGACTTGTCCCAGCCCAGCAGCAAGGTCAGGTAAAGTGAAGCAGAGAGGGCTTGTGATTGGAGAGCGAGACACGCTCCCTTCATTCAGGCTCTCAAAACCCACTACCCTCTTGAACTAAACAGTTAAGCATGACAGAAAGCACTTTTTTTTTTTTTTTTTTTCCTTCTCCCCTTTAGGTATAAAAATCAAATGTTTCAGTCAGAAATAATAAAACTGGCAAGAAAGATATTTGTTGTGCTGGGTAACAAGCAAAGACGTTGACATGTCTAGGGAGCAGAGAGGAGTAAACAAAACAAAAATTATATTAGGTATTGGAATTTTTATCCCTGCTTTCTTTGGCTATAAGCCAAAAAGATGAGTAACTCACATTAGTTGTTTTTTTGGTCAGTGACACAGGAACAGTCTTTTAATAGTCTTTCAACTATAATTTGTAACCTCTTTGTTAGAAATATAATACAGTTAGATTGTTTTAAGAAGGAGACATACTTTTAAAAAAAAGCATCAAAAACTACGATTTTCAGATAAGCCATATGTCTGAGGTTTTCCTATGAATAGATTTACAAGCCATCAAGATATTTACCCTATCCAGGATAATCAATATAATTGGGTCTGACCCAAATATAATTTGAACCTGACCCAAAGTCATTTCAAATAACAGAAAAGATTGATTTCAATTAGCCTTAGATAATGTCCTAAAGTATTTGTCAAGTAAAGTACTGAATCATTATACTTGCATAACCACCCTTTAGGTTAAAGGTTATAGTTCTCCTAACTTCATAGTTCATTTTGGTTTATATTCCTATGATCGCTTTTATTTTGTTTAATATCCAATTAAAAGTACCTGTCATGGATATAATTTTAAAGCAAATAGGAGATACTTGGTTTCTCCTAAATATTTCACAAATGTTCTAGGTGATTAATTAAAAATAAACTATGAATCGCTGTGACTGTGTTAGGTAAGTACTAACAGGTTACTGTTAGTAACTAACAGACAATACTACAGGTATTTCATGTTAATACTAAATTCAGTAGCAATGCATCGTTAGGTGCTTATGTGATACAAACCATGAACTTGTTTAAAATGTACAATTTCAGGAAGCTCATGAAGATGAAAATGCCCTGTGTCGACACAAATCCCAGACAGCACACAAGTCTCAGTTAATAATTTTGCACAGTATTCCACCTAAATTGAATATATATTTGTGCTGCAGTCTGTATGGGAGATAATTTCTTTCAGTCACTTAAGGGGCAAGGATTCAACAACATATGCAAAAGCAGCTCATTTTGAAAAATAGTCTGTATGTTCTGCACCGCACACTGTGCACTCCCCACAGATTGATTCCCAATATATTTTTGGAACGAATGGAGCATGACTGAGGGGCAGAGACATGGATTTGTGTGTGTAGGTAAACCTCATATATCTGTAGTAGTTGTCCATATGTCAATATGCCAGTACAAGAGAAGACAAGAAGTAACATATGGAAAAGGGAAACGTGGAGATACTGCTCTTCAGGGCACACAGCAAAGGTGCAAAAATCTAATCATTGCTGCATGCTACAGCTCACTTAAATGGTCTAATTCCAAAATAAAGCAATTTAAAATAAAAATATTTATTTACAGGACATATTGTCAAATTACTGAATATTTAGGTTTTACAGTCTTAGATTATCTGAGTGTCTCTGCTTTTACATAGTGCAGCAGTAGAAGGTTCTCAGACATGTATCACATTTTCATCTCCTCCCTGATACTTCTCCAAAGCTGTCCTGTCCATCTTTCTTCCCAAGGCTACTATTGCCTCTTCAGCCATCTACATAGCATTTGAGTGACAGTGAACAAGTGCCAAGTATCAAATGAGAAATAGTGTCCTTACTTTAGTAAAATAAATAAATAGAAAACTCATTAGCAATGTTTTACTTATCTCCTGTCAGGTCCTAAATTGAGTTTCAGATATGAAAGCAATGTTGACCAATGATTGCTGCAGGACACTTAGGCAAAGAAGATTATTATTCTCTCTCTAGCTCTAATTTGGAGGCATTGTTTGAGGTCTAAAAGCACAGGAGATGATATTGAGGAAACTGTAGTAAATTCCATGTGGGCAGCCTTACTGTAAAAGTATGAAATTTTGATATGTCTTAAAATCAAGCACGAAAATAAAATCCTAATTTCAATCACCATATAACTCTCTCAACCTGAAGTGGGACTTCAAAACTTAAAAAAAGAAATAAATATCATTTCTTCTTTTCTAACATAGGCTGTGAAGTCTCTAAAAGCCATACTTCTCTGATTCAACTGGCATTTTGAAGCAATCTCGAGCAGAAATATCTGCTGCTTGCATATATTTCCCAGAAAGCCAAATTTCAGTATTAGAGAAGATGTACAGTAAACTGTTACTGATATGTGCCAACACTTACCAAAAAAATTATGCTATGCAGTAGCAGGAGTTGCAAGATTTTTTAAGAACAGACTTTATCTGAGCAAAATGATGTATTATCACCTCTGAGTACCATAGCATAGTTGTGAAAGTTATTATTGTTAATAAGAAATACAAAACAAAGCCTCTGAGCACTGAAATGAGAAATACACCATAAAATGCTTATCTGGATCCCTACATATCTATTTCAGTTTCACAACATTTTTTTAAAGGGTAAATACTTAATATAGCATGTTATTTTCAGTTAAGTTTTGAAATATCTAACTGTTGCAGGTGCCTCATAGATAATTAAGTAGCTTAGTGAGATACAGTAAAAAATAATGAAATTTTTAAAAAGGCAATAGAAACATATTTCCCACAACACCAACAGTGTATTTTGTACTTACCCACAGGAGACATCTCAGGAACTCCAGCAGTATAAGGGCCATCCAGAAATTTTGGTTCATTGTCATTGATGTCCTGAATCTTAATGACAAACTCAGATTCTGGTTCCACGGGTTTATTAGTCAGCCTATCTAGTGCTTGTGCTCGGAGCGTGTAGTAGGCCTGTTCTTCTCGATCCAGCCTCTTTGTAGCATGAATATCCCCCGTGTTCTCATCAATAATGAAAATGGAACTTGCCCCTTCGCCTGACAAGATGTATTTGATGGAACCATCTCCTTTATCAACATCAGAGTGAAGCTGGTAAAAAATTGATGAGAGATGAGATTAACTTACAAGAGAGTCACTGGCATGGAGATATGTAAAAATAATTCTTATGTCGAGCAGTAGTACATGAAATTTTATTGTTCTTGCTAAGATAAGCTGAATGTTTATAGCGCAGCATATGAGGGATCATTAGAATCTGTCACCCTGCTCTTTTGAGCAAAATAATTTCATTCTTTCCTGCAAACAACCTCATTTTCAAATGCATTTGATATTGTCTTAGTCTGCTCATACCGGAGTTTACATACACACACACAGGCACACACATGATTATAACTGTGATTTTATTCCTACTTGAACTTAACTACACCATTGGTTTCAGCTTATTATCCTACTGAAAGGTGAGACTTCATCCAAATGTCACTATGAACTTAATGTCAGTGCATGTTTGCTCTTGTGCATGTATGAGAAATGACATATTGATTACCTCAGCATTTAGTGTCTAGAGCAGTAAAACATATAAAATGAATTAAAATGGATTAGTTGATAGATTCCTTATTACTGTGCGATGAGGTGGTAACTTTACTTCCATATCTTGTTTTCTATTATTGAACTTCAGGAAAATGCAAAGACCAAGAAGTGTGCTGGCACCATCTGAACTACACAGTATTGAAAGTCAGGTGTAGTTTCCACAGGATCAGTTGTAGCAAACACAGAACAAATATATTGCAGTAGGTCAAAATGTATCTTCCATTAGAACTGCAAGAAAGATTTACAGGAAGAGACTTTCTTCCTCATCATGCATGCTATTTTAAGTTACAGACCTATTTTAAGTAACAGAGTTACCAGTTCCACAGGTTTTCTAGACCTTTTATGTCTACTGATTCTCACCTTCCTATTACAGAGCACAGACCCAAACAATTCTTATACACGTTTCAAACTGACATTAACAATATAATTGATCTGGTTATCACATTAAAATAACACACACGAGATATATATATACACAAAATATGGTACAAGTGCAGAAAAAAATAAATCAGTAGAATTCAAAGTACTCAATTGCTTGTTAAAAAGTGGATTATTGCTTGTAAATAGCTAAGAACAATGTTAAAGATGTTCAGATTCTTTACATCTCTTATCTACTTCATACCTGTCCTAACTCTGTCATGTTGAGTTTGGAGGTAACTCTTCTGTCGTCATCATCATAATTTCCTCTGCTAGTGTGTTTTTTTTCTCTCAGCTGGGAGTATCACTGAGATAGTAATCACTTCCAGAATACATGCAGAAAATTGCTATCACAGGCATAACTTAGCACAGCTGCAAAACCTTTTCCTATTTCAGCAGGGACATATTCATGATCAGTTCTGAATTTTGCAGCCAGATAAAAAGCTGCCTATTTCTTACACATTAGTTCACTTACACTCTCTGAATATCTCACACTTATGCAATTACAGTGCATTCCCTCTCTCTTTTATGGAGTTGGAGCTTTGGACTGGATAAAAACAAAAATTAAACAACAAAAAACCCCCACCAAACCAGAACTAGTGTGTCTAAACCAGAATACCCATATTATTTCATAATACAGCTTATCCTCATTCTGTTGCTACCTAACTCCTGAGATACCTAAACAAGCCTGATATTTCTTTGGTGGAGTTCCCCAAACATTTAAAGTCCTACTTCTCAGCACACTCAAGAATAGTCAATGTTGACACTGTGGGCAGATCAACCTAAAAAGTATCTCACATCCAGGATTTTTCAAGATCCACAGCATTGCATATTCCTGAACCCTAATGGCTGGGGTTTTATTCAATAAACCATACCTTTGTTCATCTCACAAATCTGGCAGCTGGGGCACTTGCTGCTTTTTCAAACTTGACTGGAAGAAGTAGCCATCTTCCCTACAAAGAAGCCGTGGCCTGTATAAGAATTTGTCTGGCTTGTGTTTGATTTTAGTTTTGTCTTTCTTTTTTCCTCTTTTTTCGAAGATCTACTTCAGAATGCTTAAGTCTCCTACGTGCCCCAGAGGCATTGTGGAGGTTCCCCTATATAACCAGGATCCTGCAGTCTAGACTGACGTGCTGAGCAGCATATTACCCAAGAACTGAAGTTATGGGATACAGATTCAATACCTTGGTCTCCTTGAAGTGATTCAGTTTTCTCCATATCCCATATTCTAGCAGAGCACTTATCTTTCTGTGGTGGCTGAGACTCTCCCATTCTCCCTGTAAAAATTATTCCATCTTTTGTGGCATACTTAAGGATATCCTGGATGAGAGAAAAGCAGATGACACCAGCATACCCAGCAGTTTATCAGGCAGGGCAGTTTTCTGAAGGTTACTGATGTGCACATAGATATTTCCAAGCAGAGAAAGGAAGGGTTTCCATGTCTCCACCTGCTCAGAGCAACGTACCAGCCCACTCCAGGAGGTCAAGCTAAGCCCATCAGCACACCAGAGTGTAGCACTCACACCTGGGTCTCATGCTGCAGGGCTGCATAGCCTCCCTTTCACCTTATATTTAGAACCAGACCTATCCCAAATAACTTCCAGGGAATGTTTTGAAAGAAAAGAGACTTTCATGGGAGAGGTCAGAAGTGTGAATCTTCAAAGATGCACTGAGTAAGGCTCTCACATCCCAGAGAAAGAAGAAATTTTGTAGCTTCAGCATTTCCCATTTGCTCACTCATTTGCTCACTGATTAACACAATGTTTTTTAAGAACTCCCACTCTGAGGTCCATAAATCTCCTCATGGGTTACACTACAGTGGCTGGTGCCCTGGAGTGAAATGCTGAACAGAAGCCACTTTATGGAACAGTGCCTTGGTAGAAAACTGCTACTGCACAGCTTAGTAAAGTAATTAGCAATGACCTTTGTTACTCCAAGGCTGAGGCTCTGGGAGACCAAAATTCTTTGTATCTTCTATTAAAACTTTGTTCTATTAAACCTTTAAAAAACAATGCTGTCCCATGGTTAAGTCAGTAAAGCACCATTCCCTACCTACTTAACCCCAGGAAGGTGACATAGCTCAAGATTTATTTTATCTTTGCTACTGTAGTGGAATCACTTTTTCATAAAGCACCCTGAAGAATGTTTTTCAACATGTTTATGTATATTTCAGTGTCAGTCTGAGATAACTTAGAAGTACAATACAAGAGAACAATGCAAAAATAAACTAGGCTGACAGAATCCAGATGTATATTTGGTACAGTTTTAAGATCACCTTTATTCCAGTTCTATTCAATATAATCCCTCCAAGCAGTGATCTTCAAAGTCACTAATGTAGAGGCATCAGTGATTTGCAACTAAGAAAAAAAATTTTAATTCAGCAGTCCTGTACCATTTTTACAGCTCTGTAACTACCAAATGTGACTTCAAACTACCTGTACTTACAGCTATTTAGTTTAACATTCTAGGAAGTGAGAAGTAATATTTTTCTTATAATGTTGGCTTTAGAAAACACTTTGCACGTTTGGTTTTGGGGTTTTTTTGAGGGTGGTATTTTTGGTTTGTTGGTTGATTGGTTTGGTTTTCTCCATCTTTTTTTAAGAAGTACATTTAAGAATTAGATCTGAGATTTAATTTTTTTTTGTTCTTGTGATTAATGTGGCAACAATTAGATAGAATGATATTAGTTCTCAGGACAGTTGTACTTTAAAGGAAGGCTCCAGAAAGCATCTATGATGGTGCCATCTACTAGCCTATCACTACTCCCACTTTCTACAGATACATTCATGTAGGATACAGAACTGAAGCTCAGTCTGGGGCTGCACATGGAGACTATGACTTTAGAAGTAGGCAGGATGAAAAGAAAGGCAATTTCAAATTGTTATTTAAGAGATAGCAAAGATTCAAGGATTCACTGGGTAAATTTCATCTGATCTCATTCTGGAACATCCCAGACAAATTTTCTTTCAGAATTAGTTTGCAATAAATATTTCAAATAGAATGCCTCCCTCTCTTTTCTGAAAGAGGAATGCTACAGGTAAAGATGGTTGTATATTTCCAGTTCATTTCATTCATCTCCACCTCCACACAATATCCATATAGTCACTCTCCAGTTTGCCTTGGTTGTCAAGTCACCTTATTTCCAGTTATTCATGATCCAGTTACTATATGCTGATCCTATTGCTTTGTCACATTCCATATACATTTAACCTGAAGATTTTAAGAGTTTTAGTGTTGGGTATTCCCTGTGTTACACCACATACAAGAGAGTACATGAGAACAGAAAAGGGAAGCAGCAAGTTTCTGCTGAGAGACGATGCATTTTTAACAGGAGGATAATTTGATGCTCTAGGAAAGTCAGCAGAGAGTGAACACTAATAACAAAAGCCACACAAGTCTTGTCGAGGCAGAGAGGGCCACTGTGTATAAGAAGTGTGCTTTTTTTTAGAAGAAGAAGAAAATTTACTGAGTGCCCTCTGCTGTTTCTGAACTCAACCTAAAAAGAGGGCACTCCTATCTTCTTAGGCCCAGCTCCTAAAATGTCTCTCAGTTGTAGAAAATGTTTGTTTGGATATGTCTGAGAGAAGAAAGCACCCAGCTTCCCTCAGTAGAAAAAGCCTAAGTCCTTTAATTAGTCTAACTCCTTTAATAAATACAATTTTGCCCTCACCTTTTTTGGCCCTTGTATTGGCTGTGACTGAGCTGGAGTTAACTTCCCCCATAGCAGCCCTCCCAGTGCTGTACTCTGCACTGGGAGCTGGAAAGGTGCTGATAACAGCCCCATGTTGCAACTGCTGCTGTGCAGGGCTCACCCAGCACCAAGGATGTTTCCTCAACATTCCTCCTACAGTGGGATGGGGTGGGCAAGATCTTGGGATGGGACAGAACTGCAACAGCTGACCCAAACTGACCAAACGAATATTCCATACCATCTGACATTTGCTCAACAATAAAAGCTAGGATAAGGAGGGGTGGTGGGGAGTGATGGAGTGGCTTGGTGGGCACATGGTGTCCAGCCAAGGTCAAAGCACCGCAGCCCTGCAGCAATAGGCCGTAATATAGGGTCTTGCTTAGTGCATTTATGTTTATGTGGATCCTTCAGATGATGATTATTCTGGGGAAACCTAAATAATACATTTCCTTCAAGATCCCTAATACTCAATAGTTTCTGGATTTTGTCTCTTTGTAGGTGCTCATGATAAGAACCAAAGATGACATCATTTTGCATCACTTGCCATTAAACTGTGCTAATGCAGTATGTTCAGTAGAGAAGAACATTTATTTTTATCAGTAAGCAGAGATAATGCACTGCATTAAAAGCAATTTATCTGGCCACCACTGATCTGTTGGAGGTCTGAATGGGAGGTTTGCTATTTCTCTGATTTTCAGTTCAGGCTCCCTTAGAGCAGGTAAATTCTTCATATACCTCCATTCTGTGTTTTTTCTTCTTCAAAGATCTATCTTTGCAGTTGTTCCTCCCCGTGGCAGCATAGCTAATGTTCCATTGCAGAGTTTCCGGATTCTTGGTGAAGAAGAAAAGCACAGGGAGAACATGAGGAGCTGCTGGCTTTTCAACTCCAGCAGGTTCACAAAAGCAATGGTGAAAGTGAGGCAGAGCAAACACGAGATGCTTCAAAACAAGCAAGCTCCATAGCTCCCTGAGACCATAAAAAATGTGCACTCATTCTCAGAACAACTGAAAAGTATTCTCAAGGAGGAGTTACCTTGCCTGCAGCCTTTCCTTTCTCACTGTGAAAGCAACTAGAAAGGGAGGAGAGGAATGAAAAGTGTCTTCTCATAACGGTGCAGGCATCCACAGTTCTTGGAGATATGAAGTTGGTGTAAGTGGAGCTTTATTCCTGCCTTCTCATTAAAAGCAAAGAGGGACTAGGAAGCAAAAAAGGATGGAAGGAAAAAAGAACACCAAGCCAGAAGCAATCTTCTTGTCCATAACTTACCATATCACAAAACAACTGGGAATTGATTGTGGGAGGAAGACACTCTTGTCTTCGTATACAACATGACCCTCCTGCTTTCTGGGAAGACTTGTGTTGTGCATACAGATTAAACATGTAATCGTCAGAATACAAAAAAAGAACTCAATTTGGCTATTTCTATTAAATCTTGATCATCACAACAGATGGGTTCTTAAAACTTCTGTTCTTGGACTCTGTATTTACTGTTGTTGCACCTAGGAGGTTTTGAAATCCCTTTTTCCCTCAGACTATAAGTTCTAGTATTTTGAATTGTGATGACTCACAAAGTATTAGATATTTGTATTGGGTTTTTTTATCTTTTTTTTTTTTAATATAACACTGTATTTTTTAATTATTAGGATAACTAAGGGTTCAATGTCGCTAAGACTAATTTCAATGCAAATAATAATATTTAAATTCAGCATAGACAATGGAGTTAACATTTAAGTAAAATCCAGTGTACACACATACCACATTTCTGCAATGTTTAAGGGATTCAGAAACACATTAGTTACTAACACAATTGTTTTCAGAGGGAGCTATGAAATTCTCACTCTTGTAAACTGTAACCATATTTCATTATCAACAGCTCAAGTCATCTTCTTTTTAATTTTCTTTTCAGTCTCATTACAGAAGTCATGTGAGACAGAAACAGATTCCTCAACATTTTATTGATGTCAGAAAAGGCTTGTGATTTATATAATTGACTTCACACTCAGGCACTAGTGAAAGTATTATTCAGCAGGTAATGATTTTCTTATAAAAGTCTTTTTTCCAAGAAACATTGAGAAAGTGATAAAGGAGCTCCTGGAGGGCTTTTGTTTGCTTTTGGTTTCACTAATTTATGTAAAACTATAGTACGAGCCTGAGATCAGAAAGAAATACACTTGGTCTATGTTTTGTGCTTTCAGCATAACAGATAATACTGAGGACAAGAAATCAAGTCAATATAAATGTCTGTACCCAAAACCCTAACATTTTTAATTAGAGTTTGAAAAGAATGAATACTTTTGTAATGCTGCCAGAGTTTCCTTGCTTATCAATGTTTTCAGTGTAGTAGGGAACCAGTAGCACAATTTGCCACTTTGACTTACTAGCAATTTCATGCACTGTTTTGCTGCCTCCAGACCTTTTCCTTGTCAGTCAAGTGCAGAGTTAGTCATGTGAGAATACAGTAAGATCCCATGCTTTAGACTACAGGGTAATCACATTATATTTATCTAACAAAAGCAGCTGGTCATAGACTTACTCAAAAACCAGTAAGCCTAGACAAGACTTCTGTTCTGTGTTGATTTAAAACCCCCAAAATTGCACCTAGAATGCTTAGTGCTGACCAAAGACCTAATAGCTGCTGAGGCAACTGAAGTCTAAGATGTTCCTGAGATCTTTTCATATCCAGCACTGTCATTATAGGCTGCCTGGACTATCTACAAATCCTCTTTTGTCCTGCTACAGGTAATACTAGAGTCCTACAAATGACTACAAGAGAATATATCTACCCCAGATTACCACAAAGGCAATGAGATAATGAGAGGTTACCTATTACATGATCACATTTCAGATTCAATGTAAAACCAGGGCACATCCCTTTGGGAGTACTAGCTGCATCATCCCACAGCTTGTCCTTAATAGCCTTCCTGCAGACAAAGTATGCATCTTCTGGTGTATTTTGACCTTTGAGATCTTCATGTTTACAATGTATATAGAGCCAGTGAGAACAAAGATCCATCCACAATCAAGATATTCTTGCAGGTGCATGATTAAGAAAGCAGAGGATAGGAGAATAAATAAGGAGGATAAAGAGGGAAGAGATGAAACTGAGACTAAAACCAACCAACCAAAAATAAATAAAACAAAAAAAATCCAAACAAAAACTAAGAAAAAAAGTAAAAATTCTACAAACAAAACAAAACACAAAGAAAGCAAACAAAGAAACAAAAACCCCAAAACAAAACAAACCCCCTAAACAAACAAACAAACAAATTGGAGAATTGAGAACATGGACAGGTCTGAAGGACCAGAAGAGAACTGGAATGGGAAACAGGTTGATGAAAGACCTCAAATGAATATGATGAGGCAGAGGAGACAGGGCAAGAGGGAGACAAAAGGAGACAGGCAAAAGAAAGAGTGACAGGTTGAAATGGGAGAAAACAGGAAAAAAAAAAAGTACAAAGGAAAGAAAATGCTGAAGTAGCAAGTAGAGCTGATCTTCAACAATTAATCAGTGTTAGGCAAGAGCAGTATTTGAGAGTAAAGCTGTATAACTTCATTAGCCTCATCTTTTCATATTCTGTTTCATGCAACAGGAATTAAAATGGCCGATAACCTGAATCTGGGTAGGTGTCACTTTACTGAGGATGTGTATTACTACTACTCCAAGTTCACAAAAAAAACCCCACTACTCTGGAGGGCAAAACCAGAACAAAACAAAATGAACCAACCAAACAAAAAAAGTGTGCCGCTTAAATTATCATTTAAGTGCTAGAACCAGAGAGGCAAACATAAGAAGCATGACTGATAGGCAGGGAGAGTAGCAAAAGTATCAGCTTGTTCTGAATGAACTAGTTATCATTCTTTTTAAAAAAATAATTCTTATTCACCCTTTAATGTAGTTTCTGAACTTTTTTTGATGCTACAGAATCTATGTTTCTGTGCCCAAGAAATTAAAATAGTAAGAATTTTTATTAATTTACTCAGACTCTCTCCCATGATCAAACTTGGAATAACAGTTAGACTTTACTTTTCCTTCCTTCACTTGTGTTGTTTCCCTAGTAAAAGTTTCAGAAATGTTGGTGGAAGAGTTTAGTGAAAAATATATAACTCTCATGCTCTAAAGTGACAGATTAGTGCTCCAGGAGGATAATAACCATATCATCTCAGACACATGAACTGAAGTGATTATTTAATTTTGCCAACCTGTTGGAAAACAGAGTTGAAAAGGGAAAGAAAACACTGAAACTTCTTTAGTTCCTTGATGGTTATTGTGCAGACAATTCAAAATAGGAGTACCGAAGTTCTAAAACTTACACTTCATGACATGCCACTTAGTAAGCCCTCAAGGCTTCTAAGTGGAAGACAAAGTTCAAATGAAAAGTTCCTCTAGGAATAAGAGATACTGTCATCTAAAGGCTAGTGCATTGAATAATTAATAGGAAATACTGAAAACTGGACGTGGTAAGAGCAACTGTGTCACATTTTTATGTCATTTTTTTCTCTTAATAACACTCAATTTTGTCTATAGTGTTCTCTCTGTCTCCATATACTTATATAAATTAGCTCTTTATATAGACAGTGATAGTGTTCGTATATATGTATACAATGTATGCATACATTTAAGTGTATGTAGGCATACATACATATACACGTGCACGCACACACACACGTACATCTTTTTCTGTCCTCTTTCTTTCCCAATCTCTACAGATGCTACACTCACAAATCTGTGCCTTCTACTCCCTAGTTTTAATAAGAACACAAAACACCCTATGGCGACAGGAAATTGTGCAGCCAGCCCATTAAGATGAGTGCAGAAGGAACTCAGCAGCAGCTGCTGCCGTAGATGGAGCTGAGTGGGCATATGTAGCTGGCTGAGTATTCTTGAGGAGTTTTAATGGGCCATCATCATGACATGTCACTCTCCAAAATGATTGTTTGTCATTCACACTCTTAAAAAGACAGTTTGGCAGCTTTGGGAGGTAAAAGCCATCTGTATACTGAGCATCATCACGTACTAATTGCATAATATTTATTGGGGGGGTGGCAGGACAGCAATACTGTATTGCAGCACCACCAAGAGCCTGCAGGCAAGATAACACATTCAGAATAGGGATGGAGGAAAGAAACCTGCTTTCCCACCACAAACACTCTTCAAGCTTTTCAGGAATTACCCTGCCAGAATTTAGAATAGGGAAACAGATCACAGTGTTTGTAAACAATGCGCACGTTGGAACCCTTACAGACCTGTTCAGTGTTCAGCTTTGGGGTTTTTTTTTGTATTTTCCCAAGCCACTCTCAGCCCATCAGTATGTATTCTTTGGAGTGCTCATTTTGAGCAACAGAACTGCATCACTGACAAGCCAAACTATATAGTGGTGGATTTGCTATCTCACTTAACATGTAAAAACTGCTTCTGGTTTTAGCCAAACAGATTTAATTTTTGATTAGAGTAACCAAAGACTCAAACCTCATTTATACAAGTGCCTAAAATAATTAAATCACCTGAAAATAACACTGGGGTGAAATTCCATTTACAAATTCCTGCATGTTTATTCTCACTAGCTGTATTTGGGTCTGTGCATTTACTTATTTGCCAGAAAAGGGACTAAGTTCTCTTCCATATATAGCAATAGTATTTTCACATAATCCATATCTATTCATAATGCACCATACTACTTACTGTTATATACTAAACCAATGTATATTCTGGTCCAGTGATTTGATTTATTTTGTTGCCAAGAGTCACTGAAGCTGTAAGACAAAATTCTCTTGAAGTCACTACTCTCTATTTCAGCAATGTAATAAAATTGAGTGAGGATGCTCGCTCCCTTCATTTCCCACATATAGCTTCTATGAAAGTGATCAGACTTATAAACTGTAGCCTGGAAAACAAATACCAAAGACCCTAGCTATGTACTTCATAGAAGAAAATCTCTGAGCTACCAGGGGTCCATAGACTTGAAAAGTTCATGCACATGTAGCAGCTTATGGAAACAGACCCCTCAAGAGACTTCACTCATTCTTCTTCTCACATTACTTCTGCACTACACATGAAACGTTCTCTGCCTGCACAATATTAATATACATCCAGTACAGAACTGTTTCCTGAGCTTACACTTTTCTTGAATGAAATATATATATGTATCTATGCATAAATACATATTTGAGGCAATATGAGTATTTTCTGTTCTTATACCAATATATACTGTAAAAAATATGTTAATACTTTTATTAATTATTTATGTTTTTAAATTCTTTCTTATTTATATATTAATTTATTCTTAGAAGAAGAGAATCCATGATTACACTTTGCCTTATGGCACATGAAAGAGGGAAAGAGGGGAGATGAAACAAGAAAGGCAGTAACAGAATTTATATACCTGCAATAATGCAAAGTGAACGCCTTTTTTCCCTCTTTTTGAAAGTAGAAATAAGAAAAAAAGAATACAAATACACTGTTTGGAAAGTTGTTTTTCCCATATTGCTTTTTCTATTTAGCTGTGATAATTCAGGCCTAGGAATTCAACCACGGAAAATGAGTCCGTATTAGAGGATCTACTTTTTGCTATCTAAGTCTGTAATCTAAAGAATTATCTGTAATAGCACTGAATGGGAAAAATGATCATACACACTTCTTGTTTGACTACCATAATACCAAATCTACAAACAAAAATTCATTTGGCATCAAAGTATTTCCTGAGCTAAGATATGTACTTATACTGAATGTCTTTATTTTAGAGTGGAAATTATACCTCACATACTGGCTTTTCTTTGTCGAACTACTGATCTATAGTTTAGAGTGATTATCCTGTTTCTGCTTCAACTATCCAAAATAGCTGGCAGCGTTGCTTCATTGATAATGATTTTTCTCATAGGAACCTGCTTCCAAAGAACATTAGTACCAAGGAATAGATAACCAGAGGGGGTAGAGATTTTTTCCTGTTGTTTTTGGTTTGATTTTATGTTGTTTCAATTCCTCAAATTTCATTTATTCTTGAAAGTTTAATGCTACTAGAAATCCACTTATAATCTTACCTTATGTGTTAGTGGGAAGTGCTGAAACCCAGCAGGGGTTTTACATGGTAAAATATGTAACTGTAAAGCAGTTGAAGTAATTACTGGGTCTACCTGTGTCTGTAGAAGCTCATAAAGTACTGGACTACAGAAGACGGCATGATCTAATCATTTTAATGATGAAAGATTTACAATACAGAAAAATTTAATTAACTGCCACAGCTACACTAACCTATAATTCCCTGAAAACAGCTAAGTTCTTGTTAAATAAAATTTATGTAACTGTTGAAAGAAACTAGAATGTTCATCTGCATCTCTGTTTTTAACTTAGATTGTAATCTGCATGTCAGGGTATCAGTGTTAGTTATTGTGTTTTGCTTCTTAAAAATTAAATTCCTATTATCTTCATCAAGTTTTACATGTTTGGATAAATGCAATATTTAATACTGGCGTTCAAGAAAGATTTGTAGTCAACTTGAAACTGACAGTTCTTCCTATGATCATATTGGTTATATGATATAAAATGTTTCACACCACCAAGATATTTCTCAAAGCATTTCTACAAATCTAATCCCATAAATATTTCCACTGAATTCAATGGGACTACTCCTAGATTTAAAGCACAAAATTAAGGATTTGACACAAATAATTAGTCCCTGGGAAGGTATGTTAGGGAGAGAGCCATAACTGCTCAGAGCGAGTCAAGGAAATAAAGCAAGAACAGAGAATTCTGAACGTAAAATTTTACTAAAATTTTTTAATATGAATAAATTATTTCATATGAAGAGGGCAGCAATGAAAATCTATAGCAAAGCATTACAGTTTCATTGCTAGTATGACAATATAACATGGAAAACCAATGAATGACCAAATCAAGTGCACTATTAAATATCTTCCTATAGACACTTGTTTTCTGTCTTAAAATGAGTTCACTTAAAAAAAGCAGAAGAATCCCTTGGTTAATGTATTATCTTAAAACACAAGTTACTGTTGTCAGTGAGTTTACATTTCATTTAGAATCCCTTTTCCTCTGGCTTGATTAAACACCCTAACATTTCTGTAGTGCTTTCTATTAACCACTGTGACCGATTATTAACACTGCAGTTCAGTGCAGGTAAAACAGTGAATGACAAAAAAAGTTGTTCTTTTTTCAGAAGACTACAGGACAATTTTTTTTATTTTTATTTTTTGCCTGTACTCTTATGTATTTCACTGAAGAGAGTTTATCACATGGATTTTTACCCAGAAGGGTTTCTAAAATACATATCCATCCACCCGTGTATACTGGCTAGTTAATTAAAATCCCACTGTTCCAAATTTACTCCAAAGAGGAGAGAAATTTAACCCTGTGCTACATCAAAGTACATCTCTGTTTTAGACATTTCTAAGTTAGGAAGCCATACTCAGCCACATGCAGCATGTCAGAACTTGCTTAATGCTCATGAAGGTTGGTACAAAGCATATGCCTAAGCGCCTTTCTGAAATAGAGCCTTAATCCCTGTGCAAAGAAAGGGTGCTTTAATGAACAGCAATATGCATCACATAGACTAATTGTAAGAAGCAGAATTGAAAGCTTAAGTGATTCTATTACGTAAATTCACACTGTAGCTGTTCGGTATGACAACAAGCTGAAGTAGGGGATGCACAGTAAATACAGATGTTTGAAAGTCTGCCCTAAACTGTGCAGATCATTTAAAGTGATCCTTTGTGAATAAATGCTTGAAAAGGTTTGATTTCTTCTCATCTTTTTATTTTTAACCATTCAAAATTGCAGGTCTGCCAGGGCTTTCAGATATAACCAGACTGATTGCAAGATACTAATTCACATTTTGATAGGCATTTTTACTCCATAGGATTAAAGGCTGGGAAAGAAATGCTTTTAATGTCTGTGGTTTTGTGCTGTTTTTCAGAAAACAATTGAGGGGGAGGGTAATGCATTAGTGTTTCAAAACCATAACAAACTGCCTTAACATAAACAATACTAGATTAATTGTAAAACCTTCCAGCTTAGAAGGATTTTAACAGCTGGACAGGGCTCTCCAGGTTCCTTTTCCTATTTTGGTGAGTACGATGAATGTTTAATAAAGACAAGCTCATCAAATTCCTATGCAGTCATTATGCCTTGTTTCCCTAAATCATATTTTGATATTTCAAATTATGAGAGAGTACTTATGGATTAAAATTGAAATTCAGTCATCGTTTTAAAAAAAAACATAAAAAAATCCATAGATATGAGTTTTGCCATGTACAATGCTGATGTCAACCCTGGATTCTCTCATCTGTTCTTTTGTGTTTTCACCAGAACACATTCTTGCTGTATTTCTTACTCAGTGCCATTAAATCCTGTCAAGATAATTACTTTATGTGCTATTGATAAACAAATTATGAGAAAATACTGAAATGGCAGGTGTTATTTTATGTTGGTCATGTATACTTGCTGAATCTACATTAAAATTCAAATTGTGCAGACCTGTTTCTAATTCTGAAAACCATCTGGATTCTACCAGGAATGTTCAAAGTCTTCCTTTAGAAACTCATTTGTGAAGGTTCCAGTACTTCACATATATTGAGAACTTTCAATTTACATAAACACCCCTCTGATTATCTGAAATAACCTGTCCTTTTGCTGCTATAATAGACATAGCATAGAGTACATAATTCAAATTCTTAGATGGTCCCTGATGAAATTAGAGCACACTTATCTAATGATCATTTCCACATTGTTCCCCTTCTAAGTGAGCCCTGCTTCAATAAAAATAGAGCACACAATGAGTTCCTGATGAGAACACTCCTTGCTTCCAAAGCATTGTGGTCAACATGAAGGTAGAGGAGTTATTAGTATTGTGTATTCCATCAGTTGCAAACAAGATCAGTCACCCAAATTTATTGTCATCTACCTCAAATGTTCCAGCTTGGATGACTGTTACTAATATGTCTGTCATACTTCTTGTGTATACCATCAAATGTCTCCTAAAGGGATCTTTTATTATAGTATCTGATCGGTTTTATAACCGAATCAAAAAACAATGAATTACTCTTGGAGATTAGAGTTTAAATCATTATAATACTTGCCCCCAGCATTCAAGACTGATCTTTGCTAAGTTTCACTTGACACAGCATGTAAACTTCTCTACCAGATTGTCTGAGCACTCTCAAAGCTTAATTGATCCAATTTGCATGTCTCATCCTGGCAGAACTGTGCATCATTTCTATCCTCTTGGACTAAGTGATCACAATCTAATCACTTTGTATACAAAGCAGATGGAAAGTTTCCAGCTCCTTTGCTATCCCCTTACATGCATCCATATTAAAGCAATTCTAATTCGACAAGCAATCTGATCTTTCTGTAATTTTATAGGATTACTGTCTCATTGATAGGCCTTCTGTCACCAATTGTAATGTTCAGAACTTTATACTCAAGGCATTTTCACTTTGGTCTCACACCTTCTGTGTGGTCCATTAAAATGATCGCTTAATTTAACAAACTGTGCTAAATATCCCCCCTTAGGGAAGTTTTATACAGCTTGGTGTAAATCAGCACAGCTCTGTGCACTGGAAGGAGAGAGCAATTTCCATTCATTGAGGATCTGCTCCTATATTTTTAAGGGAAAGCAAATAATTAATTGTATGCCCATTCATAAAGTTCTGAACTCTGTACATTGTCACTGCCAAAAATTTTGTATCTTTTATGAAACAAAATGTTATTTTAAATTCAGTAATTATTTTTCAAATAATAAGTTTCTGCACATGAAACAGAAATCGCTTACCTATGCTATTTTTTTGTACTTTTTCCCTTCAAAATTGTGTAAATTGTCATTTAAGTACAATGGCAGTTTAGGGAAAAGTTTTATTACTTATGAATAGGTGAAATTTAGCTTGTGAAAATAACACAAATAAAAACTTCTGTAAAGAAAATTCATAAGCAGATCAAGCTAATGAAGATCGAGGATGTATATATTTCAGATGCTATTAAAATCAAACTTTCTGAAGTGAAAATAAGATTCTACTTAATAATCTCACTTGCAGTTCACAGATGGACTTTATATTCCCCACCTGTCTCTCATTTATATAAATCTTCAAAGGTCATTGTGTTTCTTCAACTGTGCTCTGTTCCTCTCATTCCTAACTGGAGAATCATTTGTCCTCCTAATGATCCCACAGATCCTCTGCTCTTCTGGGAGTTTGTGGCTGGCTAGTATTGGCTTATTTTCTTCCTACATACATCCTTTTTATTGTTTGTTCCTCTTTTGTTTTCTCCATTAATCTCCACTCTCATTTGCTCAATAAAATTTATGAGAAGGCAAAAAGATTGTCCAGGGATTTTTAAATTTTTTTTCAGTGAAGAATACATGAGCATGTTGTTCACAGAAGTGATCAAACACTGTTGTTCAGTGCTTATGACAGCACAAGATAAGAAACACCCTTCAGTCTGCTCTGCAGCTACTTTTAAAACATGTGGAAGACTGGAAGGCAAAACCCATGGCTACATAAGAGAATAAAGGAATCAGAATGCATTATTAAATTCTCCAATTTTTATCAAGGAGACAGCATGCCAGTTCAGTAACAGAGCCATGTTATTGTGTCCAGATATACACAAAAATAGAGGTACAAGTGGAAGGATAGCAGTTGTTAAATTATAAATCCAGTGCATTCGATGTTAACTTGCAAAGAACAAACTGAATTAACCAAGTAAACCAGTTTGATCATAAAAAACGCATTAAGGCAGTAAACAGGCTTTCTATTAATGTGCTGCATGCTGAAAAGTGGTAGGATAAAACTAGCAATGCCTTTCTGTGGCTTGCATTTCAAATAGACCTGGTGGACAAGTCATGTGTAAACTGTTCATATTGCAACCTTGGCTGAGTCTTGTAAATACAAGCTCTTTCTTTCCAGGAGATGAATTATGCCTCCGGTTACATAAGTAAGTAAAATCCCTGCTATCTTCAGATTCTGTTCTCATTGTAAAAATGTACAATGCCATATCTTACAACTGGGTTGTGCAGGTGTAACTCAGTGGAACATAACAGGCACGTCTGTGGATGACACTCAAGAAATAATAGAATGCAGTTTGCTGTCTCTCAGCTGCGCTACCACAGCGGGACTAATAGCAATAATAAGTAGAAAAAAATTATCACCAGTACAGGCAGGTGTGACTCACACATAGAATTCATCTACTGAGTAAAGAAGTATAATTTTATACAGTCACTTTTAAGAATAAATTTTCTGCTGCTCTGTAAACAATCAGACACTTATTAGACCATTGTATTTTATTTTGTGAAGGCACACAGGGTTTCTAAGCCGATGTGAAGACTCATGGCCCTGAGCTGCCTTTTCCATGTGGCAACCTGCTGCTGCTTCTGACAGTCCCACACTCCACTCTGAAGGCACTTAAACCTTCAGTTGAGGTAAAATAATTAACAGTATTGAATGTTTTCCTCAAGCCCAGCCTTACAGCAAAACATCATGAAGGGTCTATTGATTAATGAGACACACAAGTTTAGGAGTGTTAAGAACAGACCAGCTCTTACTTTGCCTTCCAAAATCATTCATACAATAATATTATTCTCTAACAACCATTAATTAAACAATATCTTAATGTTATAGAGTTTAAGAAAATGTATCTTATTTTATTGCATTATTTCTGTTGTCACCAACAAAACCACAAGTGTACTTTGATTTTCACAATAGATTAGGAAAGCACTGAATGTAATGTTCATCATCAGTTGTATTTATATTTCCAACAGAGCCAAGTAATTATGGGGAAAAAAAAAAATCTGTTTTCACCCCGTTATTCTCTACAATGGCACTTTTATTGGTTCTATCAGAGTTCTGTTATCAGTGAAGGTTATTTGCAGGTGCAAGAGTGTTTGACTCCAGGAAAATTTGTGATATTGCTGATCACTTTGTTCACTGTAATAAACTTAACTCTTCTGACCTTGATGGTTAAGCTGCAGCATGTTTTCCCTGTGTCTTGCTAATTACCTTACAAAGTAATTTTCCAGAGAATTGAATCTGATCCACAACCTGTTAGCTCATCCTGCTAGAGTCCGAAACTGTTTTCCATATTGATATTTGCAGATAGTATAGTACAGAACACACATGAAATGGTCAGAACTAGAAGGTGGGCCACAGAAGATAAAATTATTTCAGAAGCAAAGGTGAGTATCTTGAATTTTTAGTGTAGTGTGCAGATACGGACATTTATATCTCTAAAGGTATTAGAAGGATCTGTCATCAAGGTGGACATTTTAATCTTTCTGTCTCTCTCTTAGCCTCATTGCCTGCTTGGTGCATATTTGCAAGACAAAGCACCTGGGCCCTCAGTCTGTATCATGCCACGTGAAAAGCAGTCACTGATTTCATTTTGTGCTGCTAGAAGTAAAATTGGGGCGAAAAAAAAAATATATATATATTCTGGTAAGATGATTTTGTTGTCAGACTGGCAGAATGGACAACCATCTTCTACCCAGCTCTACTAACAAAAACTATAGATGAAGAAAATTGTTGAATGTGATCCCGTGACTTACATGGTATGGAACAAAATCTAATTTTGATGAGATATTGAAATTAGTCTAAGGGAAAAAAAAATCTCATATAGCCTGGAAATCAATTGAAGGAAATATGGTTACATGAAATGATGAATGTCAAAACACCAGTCTAGAAGGTAAGATGTCTGCTGAGGTTCTGAAAGACCTAGAAAACCCTCAACTTTCATTATCTCATCCCCTTAACTACAAACATAAATTTGCTTCATATGGTGCAGGCTGCCTTCCTTAGTGATAGACCAGGGCATTAATCCTATTGATTTTCAGCTCTTAATTTGGAAACAGTCTGAACGTGGCCCACTTGCTGCCCTGACAGATACAGGTATTTGTAGCCTTTCATACATCTGCTGAGAGTTCATACTTGCTTGGAATCTTCCAGATATGCATGTGCTTTTTTGCCTATCCACACTCTATTCTGACCCAGTAATTCTTGGAATGTCTACAGGTTGGAAGGCTTTTCTTTCTTGTCCTGAGTTTTTTTAGTGGCATGTTCCTCATGCATTAGGCTTTTTTTTTTTTTTTGACCAAATACCAAATTCTCTAGCCTTGCCCAATAGTATCTTAGAAGAAATATTTACATTTTTCTTTTTCTATGGGTTGCTTCTCCGTTCCCAAAAAGAAACAAAAAAAAAATATCTCTTTTTTACTAGTTTTTGCCTTGATGATATTTGGTTTTGCTGTGTCTTGTATCACCGACTACCTTGTTGTACAAGGCATCTTCCTCTTGCAATTACAAATGAAATTCACTTACTTTTTGTCCCTTTCAACAGCATCTAATGGTTAACAGACCTAGGATCCTGCACACTTCTCAGACCTGGGTGTTACTGGATCTCTGGCTAGCTGCCCTCCTTTCCCATTGTTGTTAGCATAACTAAGTCAGCCAGTATTGGGACCTACAAGAACTTCTTTCTAGAACTCCTGTGTGGTGGACTGACGTGACTTAAACCAACATATGCCCCATATACACACATATTCCCTTAGCAAAGAGCAAAGGAAATCAAGATCTATACATAACAATTGTTATAACTTAATCTAAATTAATCTTTTTATTGATTGCTTTAGTAAGTTCTTTTCAGGTTCTGGAGTAAGTAAGGCATAGCATGTTGCTTCATCATGGTCGTTGCATTCTCACTCTTTGGGAGGCTTTTTCTTCTCTTGAACTTTTTCAATCTCTTTTTCTCTAAAATCATTAAGACTAGAATCTTTACAATCTGAATTGAGTAGATGTGTCAGTACAAGTGAGAATTATTCCTCAGCTTAAGGGGTACCTCCATTGTTTCCTATCTGCATACATATGTGCACACATTTATGCATACACTCCATCACTGCTTTCACTCCACTTCCTGCTGGTTTCCTCCATAAAACCCCCTTTGACTTGGCTTCATTCAGTTTACCACTGAAACATAAATTCAATCAACTTTTTAAACATCTAATATTTCCTTTGGTCTCCAAACTTTTCAAGAAGGATTAACATGCGTTTGGGAGTACACTTGATTCAGCAGAAAGAATAAAGCAGAAAAGCAGTCAGGTTTTAAGATCCTCAGAGTAGTAGTGGACATGAGCTTGCAAAGATGGAAACAAACATGATTTGTGCAATTTGAATCACACAATGAGACAAGAAATAATAGTTTCACTTGGCTTATTTCCTGTTTAGCTGAAGGTATAATAGAGTGGTTTTGTTGATGGTGTTTTATTGACAGGAAAATATTGAAAAAATAGAGGGAATGAATAAAGAAGCAGTAAGGATGAACACAGAACTGCAGTGCTGACTAATGAGAAAAACTTTTAAAAGTGTGAAATATATACTGCCCGGCTAAGCAACAGTTAAGTGGTAAAGGGTAAAAGATGGGTGGGGATGACAAAAATCTATATAAGCATGAAGATTATGAACACCCATGAGCAAGAGGAATTATTTAACTGTTTTTAATATAAACACTATGTAGTATTATAGCTCTGCAAGTTAAAAAACCAAACAAACAAACATCAAAATATGACAAGTACTTTCCCAAATGCCTGCTCTGCCCATGTAATGTGTGTAAATTGTTTAAGAAAGACAAATGAAGTATTTTGCTAACTTATAGCATTGCATTTATACCATTATTATGGAATGTTAAGAAATGACCATCTGCTTTTCCCAACTGTTTCTGAAAACTTTTTATTGTTACAGAATAACAAGCTAAACTTTGCCTAATATTGCACCTGCCTCCCTTGTGAGGAAAATGAATTGCTTGATTGCCTAGTCAGCAGGGTTATAATTTAGTACCTCAGTATGAAATGTTTAAGCAGCTTATCATCCTTACACATACATACAAGTACTATATTTTCCATATTTTGGAAGCATTTCAAATGGAAAATAACCTTGTGGACTCAATTCTTCTCAAATGCACTCCATAGCCACAAAATTACATGTCTCTATAGTCCTTGAGGTAATTTCTCCTGATTTTCAGAAACAGGAGAACTAAATGGGACAGTATGACTAGGGTAACATTTTGTGGAATCCATGCAGCATTATCTCCTTGTATCACATGGGAAATAACATTAAATTTAGAAGAAAGTTAAGAAAAGTGTGACCAACAGTTCAAGGGAGGTTCTTGTCCCTCTCTACCCTAGTGAGGCCACATCTGGAATACTGTGTGTAGTTCTGGGCTCCCCAGTTCAAGAGAGACAGGGAACTACTGGAGAGAACACATCAGAGGCCGCAAAGATGATACGGATATGGGAGCATCTCTCTTATGAGGAAAGACTGCAAGACCTGGGTCTGTTTAGCCTGGAGAAGACAGAGAGGGGATCTTATTGATGCTCCTCAGTAACTAAAGGGCAGGGATCAAGAGGATGGGGCCAGACTATTTTCAGTAGTGTCCAGCAACAGGACAAGGGACAACAGGCACAAACTGGAACCCAGGAGGTTCCAGCTGAACATAAAGAAAAAATTCTTTCCTATGTGGGTAGCAGAGCCTGGCCCAGGCTGCTCAGATAGGTTGTGGAAGTCTCCTTCTCTGGATAGATTCTGAAAACTGGATGTGATCCTGCACAACCTGCTCTAGGTGACCTGTTTTAGCAGGAGGGTTGGACTAGATGATCTCCAGAGATCCCTTCCAACCTCAGTCATTCTGTGATTCTGTGTATATCTTTCTACTCGGAGAAGACCAAAGAACATCCTTGTGATGTAGGTAGAGTATTACATCAAACAGTCCTTAGCTCCTCTCAACATAAGCCCTACTCACCCACATGAAACACCACAATACAGGCCTTCAGTGCTCTAAAACCACAATAAGACTATATGAAAGGAAGGCACTATTTTGTCACTGTCAAAATATGGAATATGTTGCTATGCATTGTCAATCAGTCCTCAGTATTCCTCTTTTATTAACCTATAGAATAAAATATTTTAAAAATTTAATTTTAGAATGGCTAAATACCTGTATTCCAAAATTAATATTCTCAAATGTTCTACCAGGGTTGATAAAACTGATCTCAAGATTCTGGATTAAATCTTCAGTTATTCCATGAACAGCACAATTTAACAAACAACACATTAAAATTTTTTTTGCCTTCTGCTTGATTGTTTAGAACCACCTCCTCTCAGGGGAGCATTCTGAAAGACAGCCTGAGTCTGAGCCTGTGAGGTATATTTTTTATTTTCTGGTAAAGGAAGAATTGCACATAAACTACTATATGCAAAAGAGCTACATTTGCCTTGGTATTCTTATTTGTCTGTAAGATAAAATAATGTTTATTCTTAAACTATAGTGTTTATGATTTATAGAGTATTCCTACTGTACTACCTGATTTACACCCACATAAATAACAATATTACTTCTGCAACAACAGCACAGGACTGTAGCACTGGCAAATACTTGAATATGGAGGGAACTGTTAATGGTAGTAATTTTTTAGCTGAGTCAAAAACATCTGGAAGAATTAATCCTAAATATATTGTATAATTTTATGAGCATATTTATAGACTTTGCTGATTGGCATCTTTTCATGATGTGCTCTTCTATTGTCCATGGAGCTTCTTCATTGCATAGGTTTACACTTAGCCTGGGAAGGTTTAGTGGTTCCCATTTATAGATTGAGTCTAGTCATCTATAGTTAGATGTTGACAACCTTTTTTTAGTATAATGTAAACAAACAAACAAAAAGAAACAATTTTAAACTGGCTGATCCTCCCTTACAACCTTGAAGCTATGAGAGATTAAGCATTATGACCTCTTCAACCTTCTGCTTGTAGTGTATACTGATTCTCATACCATGGGACAGAATTAGGATTCTCCTAACAGCATAAACTCCTCTGCTTTTTCTAGGAGCTACTTGTCTCTAATTTCCATGACAGTAATTGTCTCTTCCAGTGCAAAAGTGACAGAGAAGATGCTGATAGCATAAGGTAGCTAATAGTTATTCTGAGAGAAGTGAGAAACTTGGTCTTTCATCTTTCAACAGTACGACCATTAGCACTTAGCTCAGTCACCTCTTGCAGGGAAATGCGAAGTGTTGTATGAAAAAGATTATACTGCAGAGATTTTCCAGGACTTATCATCAGTATATTTATGTAGAAGCCAACTTATTGAACATGAAGGAACTATTCCTTGATTCTTTTTTCAAAATCTCTAAACGTGTTGTCCCAGGTACTCCCCTTAACTGGTAAAAGATAGTGCTGAAAAACTGACATATCTACACAGATACGTTTTTATTAAGTGATTACTGGGAAAAAAAGAAAAAAAAAAGTACAGTGTGGTATTAAGAAAAAAAATGACACCAAAAAACATTAAAAAAAAAAAAAAATCTGAAGCAAAGAAGAAATTCCACAGAAGAACTGTGACAAGACAGCAATAGTCCTGGCAGCACTTTTAGACTGTCACACCTGGAAAATACTAAATACATGGAATGAATGCCCAATGAGTCTGTAGACAGACAATTATGTCTAACAGTACAAGGATAAGAAAAAAAAGCAACATAGAAAAGGTAGTGTGATAGTAAGCTACAAGATGTAGAACTTCAAAGCATATGAAGTTTGATCTTTTGAAGGCAATGGAAAAATATCCTTTATCTACACTGGTCTGAAAGAAGTAGCCTTGTACTAACATAGATATCAAACAGATCTGCACTTACGAATTTCAACTAACTTGTCATCCATAAAGGATGGAAAATAAAGGCATGAAAGGACTCCCTGCTATCTGTTCATAATGTTTAAAAATGTTACAAGATTCTTGTTTTCAGAATAAATAATATTCTATTTTCATAGCAAAGAACAATAGTGAGCTATTGTTCTCAAGCTGTTTTGGGGATGTTGACAAGTACTCCATATTTCTCTGTATTCTGCAATTGCTTCTTAATCTGCTATTACCTCTTGTTCTACAAGACCACTACCTCAGGGCAGGGATTATGTTTACTTGTATTGTGCTAGCACAGAGGGAATTTGTTTTGAGACTGGACTTAGCCCTAGAATAAGTCAAATACAGGTCTTGGTAGCCCTAGTTTTAGAGCGCTGTGTTTCCAACATCATTAACACACAACTGTGAGACTAGAGGGTAGATGCAAAACTGGATGTTGAGTGACAGCAAATAGCATGAACTAGAGGACTGAAAACAATCCCAGCAGAAAGGAGAAGGAACATCAGAACATGGCTAAAAAAAATTCAGTTGAAGCAGCATGAGCATGACTGACATCAAAACTGTAAATCTCATGCTTTTATGAAAAGAAGGCATTTTCTGATACTAGCCAAGCATACAGGAGACTTGCATCTACATATCACTACAAAATTAGCTTCTACTCTTGGTTTTCTATTTTGTCAGAGACCCATAAAATACAGTTTTAAATAATGCCCAAAAGAAATTCAGAGCAGAGCACTGCAGGAAGAGCCTATTAGTCTACTGAAATACAGAACTGGTATTACAGGATGATATAAATAGCATGGCTGTGCCATTGAATAAAAAGCTGCGATGAGGGCTACTTAATTTACGGATGTTGTCATCACCTTCACTAACCTTCCTCTTCTGTAACGCCACATGATAAGGATCAATGTCCTATATTATACTAAAAGATCAAAAAGCTGCATGTTCTGGTTCAGTATCCAACCATAAGTCTCTCAACTCTATTATCGCTTCTAATAATGAAATTACATACAAATTGTCTTTTAGTGCTTGAGCATGTGAAATTGTCAGCACTTTAAATCCCCAGCATAAAACCCATTTCTGTATCCGTTCAGCTATGTGAGAAGACAACTTCCCATAAAGAGAGAAAGAGGAAATTACACTGTAGCTGTGCAGACTAATGAAATCAAGCAGGAAAAAGCGGTAGATTTTAGGTTATCCCTTTGGATAATTCTTCCTGTGTGCCTTAATCTCACCATTCTCCCCAGAGACACTTTAGCCCTGCGTGCTAAGTAGGAAACATTCAGATTGTCAGTCAGCTTTCAGCTATTCGAGATAATCCAAATAAAGTAAAGCATGGAATAACCCAAAACCCAGAGTGACTACACAGTGGAAGAAAGTGTCTGCTACTAGAGACTGCATAGTGCAAGCTGAGATGGTAAATTCGCACCCCTGCTAAGCATCCCTTCACCAAGACCTATTCAATCCACAAATCAGGTAGGCAGGACTTGACTATTTTGTCTGTTCATTTGTTTCGTTTGCAGCAATTGTGGTAGAAAAACATTGACAGGAATGGCATGTCCCATTTTACTTCAAAGGTCAACTGTTATCAGTTTTCATAGCACAGAACAACAAAGAGGTCCTAAGATGGATAAATATCAGAAATAGAGCAAATTTGGGTTTTTTTACTTTCATAAATGGCCTTCTGGGAGTATATAAAACAACAGTGCTTCAAAGATTACACTAAAAGCGAAGATAACACAAATAGAAAAGGAGAAAAAAAAATGGAACAAAAGTGAAGTTTCTCTCTGAGTTATTCTGCCATCTTTTCCATACAGTGCCCACAAAGACAGGATAATAATAGTTGCATTGGGTTGGGTTTGTTGGTTGGTTTTTTCCCCCAAAAAGTACTTGGGGGGGGGGAACAAAAAACAAACCAACAACCAAGGAAGAAGAAAAAAATCTGCACACAGCTGTAGCTACTGTCAGCCAGAAGATTACTTGAAGAGCAGACATGAACGTTTCTCTTGCTCAGGATGCTCAGAGGAGTGAGACCCCAGGCTGAGGCTGGACAGAGGGCACCTGTCCCTGTGGGTTGTCTCCAGAGGCAGCAGAAGAGAAAGAGACCACCAGGGAATACCGCCTACCTCCTGCTCTGTTATCTGCAAATATGGCAGTCTAGTGTCTTACTTACACATAACCTTTGTAATTTCACCCCATCTCCTCTCCAACTTCACATCTTCCACCTCTCTGGGCAAACTTGGACAGTGTTTCACCACCCTCAGTCTAAGAAATTTCTTCCTTCTCTCTAGCCTAAATCTCCCCTCTTTTAGTTTAAACCCATCACTCCTTGCCCTGTTGCAACAGGCTCTGCTAAAAAGTCTGTCCCCATCTTTCTGACAGGTCCCTTGAAGTACTGAAAGGCTGCACTAAGGTCTCCCCAGAGTCTTCTCTTCTCCAGGCTGAACACCCCAACTCTCTCAGCCTGTCCACACAGCAGAGGGGTTCCAGCCCTCACATCAATTTTGTAGCCCACCTCTGGACACAGTCCAACAAGTCCATGTCTTTCTATTCAGAAATCCTCAGCTCTTTCATTACAGATAAAGTTCCCTCAGTTTCTCAGCAGCCAATATTCCCACATATTGGTCTCACAAAGTAGCCAGTCCTTCCATAGTACTCACAGCCTTAAAGTATTTTAGCAAAGACACTTACTATCCAAGTCAGTCAAAAAGTCATCAGCCTCATCTGAAAGTGTCAGGCTATGATCCAGAAAAAGAGCCCTACTTCTGGCTACATCTGTATGCTTGATAGAAGGTCCAACCACAGATAAATACTATGTGAATAATCCTGTCATCCTACTGACACATTCACCAACATCTCTAAAACGCAAAAGACAAACACATAAAAACAGTATCCTCCCCTGTCCACCCTCCTTCCCTCCAAAATGATGAGGCTGGGAAAAAACACCCACTCTTTGCTCATAGTAATATAAACTTCTTGTTATTTTGCTGCTTTGCTACTGTTGCTTTCCCTGCTCTGCCTTGGCACAAACCTGGACATTCTTTTAAATGCACCAATTTTCTAGAAAATGCTTAAGTTCACTGTATTTCATTTTTTTTTATGCTTTACTTATACTGTACTCCTCCAGAAAATAATAATTATTTTATACACTTTGATCCATATTTGAAAATTGAATCCAACAAGCCCTTTTATCCTAAAGTAGTTACACGAAAATTAAAAACGCGGGTAAAAGAATTGAAAGGCAATGACTGTGAGCTCTAAGAAACTACAAGCTCTTAGTCCACTCATTTAACATTTTTTTTCTTGATTTTAACATACAGAAAAAGGATTTATGCTTTCTCCATACATTCTAAATCACAACTACATGCAGGACACCTTACAAGTTCCAAGTGTTATTTTTGAGAAGTACCAGCGAGCCTCTTAAAGTTAAATATCAACTTCTTGGGTTTGTATCAATCAAGCTTATGTCTTTTTCTCTTTTATTTTCAGTAATTCATACCGGGGGGGGGGGGGGGGGGGAAAAGGCAACAAAAAAAAAAAACAAAAAGGTTGAACACAAAAAACTTGAAACGTCCCTCCCCTTTCCTCATACTTAAGTTTGAAGCAATGAAAAAAAGAGTTTTGAATCCAAAAA